>JAJLRJ010000001.1:32894898-32919898 GCA_024195265.1 Dendrophyllia cribrosa
AGAGCTTAGTGGCCTAATTAGTTTATTTTTAAGGAAAGCTTCACTTTCTGGACTTTCTGTGTTATTATCTCCTGACTTATAAAGAGACTTGTAAAAGTTCTCCGCCTCTTTTAATATGACATCTCGATCTTCTGTTTCGGAACCATCGTCTTTTTTTAACTTAACGATCCTTTTCTTTTCGGCTTTTTTTTTTCTAGATTGAGAAAGTATCTAGTATTTTTTTCGCCATGTTCAACCCACCTTGCTTTACTTCGTATCATCACGCCTTTTACTTTTTGTTCTGTTATTCGTTTTAAACGCGTTTGTAAAATTTGTATATTTGTTCTGAGCACAGGGTTGTTTTTACAATGTTCAGCCTGTGTCAACAGGTCATTTAATTGTTCTTGTAGCTCTCTTTCTGTGTCTCTGTTTTTTTTGGCTTTCTCTTTAGTGTAAGCAATCGTGAATCCACGTAGTTCCATTTTTATAAGGTCCCACTTCAGACCTTTATCTGCCAAATAATCATATTTGTCTCTATAGGTTTTAATGTTGTTTTCAATCTCCTTAGTATACACTTCATCCTCAAGAAGCGAACCGTTAAACTTCCAGAAGCCAGGCCCAGAGTTTTTGTTTAGAACTTCGGATTGGATAAATAGCTTAACTGCGCAGTGATCAGAACTTGGTGCATGAATGATATCGCAATTTCGAGTGATATTAGTAAGGTTTTTAGATGTTAAAAAGTAGTCTAGTCTGCACTGCACTTTGTATGCCTTATCCCTCCAAGTAAATTGCTTCTTACCGGCATTCATTTCACGCCATACATCTTGTAACGAATAGAGGGAGGAGAGATTTGCAATTTTGTCAATGAAACATTTTTTATTTTCTATTGGTCTGCCACCTACTTTGTCTGAGGCAGTTAAAGCGCAGTTAAAATCGCCACTGATTATAATAGGTTCATCTGCATACTTTGAGAGTTTGTTCTTAACATTTTCGAAAAATTGTATGTGTTGCGAGAGATCATTCGGCGCATAAACATTAACGAGAATCAGGTGGGAACCATTAACTTTCGTATCGAGAATAATCAATCTTCCGCATTTGTCTTCCTCAAAACTTTCAACCTCAATGTCGGATTTTGGATTGAGTAGAATCATGACTCCTTTATTATGTTTTGTACCGTGGCTGCAAAAGATTTTTCCACCCCATTCTGCTTCCCAAATAGCTTTTGAGTTTTCGTCACTATAAGTTTCTTGTAGAAAGTGGAAATGCGCATTTTGATTGTGTAGCCACCTGAAAATTGACCTCCTTTTAATGGACTTATTCATACCTCTGACATTAAGTGTCACCGCTTTAATTTGAAATGTGTTTGTTTCAGACATAATAGATTTAAATTTTGTCATCACACCATGGATTGACAAAGATCGACACCTGCAAGAAACTAAATTGTGTTATTTGTCCTATAGTGGTTGCTAGGTTTGTTTTTTTGATCCCTAGAGGCAAGATGTTTTTGTAGGCAGCCAGTGTATGAAAAAAAGCAGTAGAAATTGAATACAGAGAATAAGTGTAATAAACTAAAAATACTGGAACTAAGAGGCAACCTGAACAACTAGAAAAATAACTATAAGGTCCATAATGATTTGCCCATGTTGAGCGCTTACCTGCTTCAAAATATAGAAGTATTTGTACAGTCATAGCAGTAATACATCCGTTTACAATGAGACTAAATAAAACAGCTACAAACATTGGATTGACAGCGCTTATACAAATACAGAAATACAAAAACAGAAAATACAAAAAAGTAAAATAAAATAGGCTCCAGTGGCCTGAACGCAAGATTGAAAGTAGATATGCGTATTAACTGGTCACTCGAAAGTTATCTTAGTGAGCTGGAGCTCCGTATATAAGAAAAAATATGTAACAAATGTTATAGCTAAGGAGAAACCTTTTGGAGCGATCGAAGATTTTTGCCTACGGGAGGTTTACTCACTGGTTTCAGCGGCGTTATTAAAGCTGTCTGCTGAAGGCTCAGTGCTCAGCCATCGATTAGGAATGTTGTGGTGTAGATAGTATTTTCCATTGACAAACAACTTGTCGCCAATCACCGAAGCTCTATTTCTTGGATTAATGTTTCTTGCTTTCTTCATCGCTGGAACGAGAATCTTCTTTCGGATTTCTTGAACGCGCTTTGGTAGGTCTTCACCAATACTCACATTAGAACCTTTCAGGTTGTGACGAAATCTCCATACTTTGTCGCGGTCACTTCGGGAAGTGAAGCGAGCTATTATCGGTCTTGAGCGGCCTCGACTTTGTTTTCCAAGCCGGTGCACACCACAGAATTTAAACTGCTTGACTTCCTCGCGCTCTATTTTGAGGTCCTTGACCAGGACATTTTGGATGACTGTAGTGCAGTCTTCGTCAGAGCGTTCCGGAATTTTGTAAAATAACATGTTCCATCTGCGGCTGTATAATTCTTGTCTTATGAGCTCGTCGTCTTGTTGAGCTTGTTCTTGTTCACATTCTGCTAACCGTTCGTTGGCTTCGGCTTGCTCTTTTTGAGTGAATTCGAGAGAACGTTGAAGGTCACTTGCGCTGGACTTTAGTTGTTTTATTTCCAACTTTGCCTTGGTTAGTTGAGCTTCTAGCTGGGCAATACGTCCCTCTCGTTTGACTGCCTGCTGTTCAATTTTATTCTTTCTAGAAGAGAGGCAATGGCGATGTGTTCTTCGTCTGCCTCGTCGCCATTTGCTGATGTAGAGCTGCTTACTCGAAGCCTTTTTTTTTCCGCCTTGGTTTTGTCGGTGCTAGCCATGCTTTTAAACGACGGATTGAGGAGTAGAATCGCTTTAAAGAGGAATTTTTCCTTAGTTTTTTCTATTGCTTTTGCGGAGCTCCGTAACAAGCGTGCGTTCAACTTCGAAGCATCACGTGACCCCCTAGGTTTGACTCAGGAGTTAGCCTAAACAGGTTCTTATATAAATGGTACTTAACAAAATTTTAGGCTATTTAGGTTCTTAAAATAGGTTCTTATTCTTGGAGAAAAACACACCTGCATAACAAGTTGGTAATTGTCCTATATTTTAATTTTATTCACCACACCACCCCTACCCCACCCCCCACAAAAATGGAAATAATATAAATTTGTATATTTACATCTAATTATATGCTTTGCCTAGCTGTACTAAGCTTTAATTGTAACATTTAAAAAAAGAATATGAAAAACGGGTAAACAGAGCCCAAAATTTCTATAAATTTATGGTCCTTCTTTCAACTTGATCCAGTTTAGTTCAAAGCCAAAACATGGTATAATATAAACTGTATAACTGTCAAAATGTATAGTCCTCAAGTCCTTGAGGCTTAATCATGTCATCATCACTTCCATCAATAGTGATTAAGCATCCTGTTTTCTGGAAAAGTCTCTTGATAAAATCTCTGTCCTTCACCAGTACCCTCCATGCTGCACCTGCCCACTTTGTCATAAGGATTCTCCTCTGTTGTGCAGTTATTTTGTCGTGCCACAGTTCTAAATTGTCCTTCTCTTCAAGCCACTTCTCCATCTCCTGTCCAATTTTGGTTTTTAGCATTTTACCAAACCCTGCATCAATGGGTTGTATCTTGTCAGTGTGGTTTTCAGGCAAAAGATATACAATAGTGTTCAGTTCATGTCTGCAAGTATCATGGAACTTCTTATCTTGTTGGAATGTTACATTGTCAGCAAAGATAACTTTCTCTTCTGGTGAGTTGCCAATGCCTGGAGCAAGTGTTTTGGTTACCCATTGCATATTAATATCACTGTCCATCCAGGCACAGCTTTAAAAGTAAACGTCAACCCCCTCATCATATTGAGATTTCTCTTCTGTACTAACATTTCCTTTTCCCCGAAATACAATACCCGGCTTGACGTCTTGTTGACCCTCTGCCCGAATGCAAAGCTGCAAAGTGGCTTGCCTCTTGTCCAGGCCACTTGAGGGTTGTGAAACCCACACTTGCTCACTCCCTTTTATTTCATAGGTTTTATCTTGATCAATCACAAAAGGAAGGGGTACTTGATCGACATTGTACCTGTTTTGGGGTAGCCAACGCCCATATTTACCATCCAGCTTAGCATTATTTCGCCGTCTTGTTGTTTTGAGGGATGTTCTAAGATTTCTGTGGAAACGCTGAATTGTCTCCTTACCGTCACTGGCTGCAGACTTTTTCTTGTTCGATCGTCTCCGGAAAGCAATGTTATGGCGCTTTCTGAACCTCTGAAACCAGTTGTCACTAGCTTTGAATTTCTGAGCTGCCTCTTTTCCGTGACATGCCTTTTCCTTCATTTTCTTTTTCAACCACAGTTTTGAAATCTTGCATCCTTTTGCTCTTCGGAGTTTAAACTCCACAACAACACGCTCAGCCGCAAGTGGAAACTTCTCGGCTTTTACTTTTCCACACACAAGTTATCTTCTTTGCCGTGTAGGTCTTGCTGCGCGTTTGTTCTTCTTTGTCTTGTTGAGAGCTAGCTGACTTCGAAGTTTTACCCGGTCCTTGTTCCATTTAACTACCAATGATTTGTTGACCCCTCTTCTTTCTGCAACCTTTTCCCAGAGCTTTTTTGTCTTAAGCTCTTTCATAGTATCTAGAAGATCCAGAGTTTGTATCTTGAAATCTATGGTGTAAGATTTCCTCTGATTCGCTCTTCGACGATTGTTGGTCTTGATTCCAGATTCACGGTCCTCTATCTCGGTCAAATCGCATGTGGTTTCTAGAGTTTCTACGTCCACATATTTCTGATCAGTAGCTTGGTTAGCACTGTTTGAAGTTTTCGATGAAGAGCTGCTTTGGCTGAGTTTTGATTTCGACAGCTGATCTGGATGTTTGAATCGCACGTGAGTAGCAAGATATTTCTCCTCAGCGAACGAATTGTGGCAAATTTCACACTTTAGGGGCTTGTCAGGAAGATCGACTGTCTTTGAAAGGCCTGCAGATACATCAAAGAGCTTGCCACTTTTTGTTTCTACTTGTTTCTTGAAACCAAAGTGGAATAAAGTGTGATTCATTTCCTAAGCTGGAGAAAGTCTAGTCAAGAAATCCCACAGCTGTCAGACTCACGTGTGTTGAAGCGCGAAGCGCTGAAGCGTTGTGTTTACATTACTTCTGGACAGGAAATGACGTATTTCTTGAAACTCAATGCAAATGGCCAGCGGTACTACCCAAACTCTTCACACATTCTTGTCGAAAACAACTCCCAAATCGTGCAAAATTCAGCTGTTTCCTTTACTTTGTTTGCTGCATTATTTGGCACAAGCTAGAAATTGATAATGTCTGGAGTGCATGAGGTGTTTGTGGAGTCAAGTGTTCGAGGTTATCACGCATACTTTAAATATTCGACTGTACGTGTAGGGGATCTCATGATGTGTGAAATTGAAGAAGACAATCCCCATGACAAATATGCTGTGGCAGTGAAGAATGAATCTGGTCAAACTGTGGGTCATATACCTATTGAGATTTCGAAGATTATGAACAAGTTTATTCGTGACTGTGGAGAGGTTGAGGTGGAGTGCATTGGACACAGATATAATGTTGGCCAAGGAAAAGGACTCGAGATTCCTGTGGACTATAGGCTGATTGGGAATCAGCAGTATCTACAGAGAGTAGTGAGAAGGCTGAAAAGAAAAGATCTAGATCTCAATATCAGTGACATTAACAAATGTGACTCAGAGTAACTGAATATGCATATCAATGTATCCTTCTTTTTAACCTGGAACTTCTGCATCAAATATTTAAATACATTTTTTTATTATTGTTGCTATTATAATTTTTACTAGCTTCACTGCATTTACCATACAGTAGTGTGGATCTACACTTGCTTAGTATGCTTTGTAACTACATATTTTGCACTCATTTTTCTTAAAAAAATCATGTTTTACAGCAACGGCAATCTGGTTTTTCTTCAATTATGATTACAGTGAATAATTTCAGTGTACCTGTAATGTACTATATGATTTTAGAAAATAAGAACCTATTTTAATTTTCTTAGGCTAAATAGGTTCTTGTTTATAGGGGGTATAAATGGCAAATTTTAGGCTAACAGGTTCTTAATTTTTAGGTTCTTACTTGCTGGTTTTTAATGTACTCATGCCTTTTTGAAAAATACGTGACACAACTTGTGATAAGCACGTGACAAAGAATTTGAAAGAAAGCATCATTTGACATTATTTAGAATCATGCCGAAAAAACGGCCAAACAGTCGAGAGTTCCGAGACGATTCGAGTGAACTTTTTCACAAATTCTGACTTCAAAGGCAGAGTATTTTACCGTTTCAATTGTAACTTTATACGCACTGTAGAATCCAAGATATTTAATGCAAATCAATACGGCCGACAAATTGGCGCCCGTTTTTTTGTTTACTAAAATTTGCTCACACTAAAGTAAATGAGAAATACGCGGCGCATCCTGGAAATTTTCATAACTAGAAATTGTGCCTTTTACTTCCGAAGATACATATAGTGGAAAAAGCGTCACCTACTCCAAACGGCAAATTCTGATGAGAAAGATATTAATAAAGTCATTGCGTTACGCATTGTCGAAATGGTTGCACGGCAAAGCAACAGACGACAGACGATTTATACGGCTGTTGTTTCTTGCTCTTTCTCTCCGGCGAAAATGAATTGATTTTCTTTACTCTCTAAAGACTTAGATTTTCAATGCAGTATTAGTTTTATTCATGGTTTTCGATTCAGGTTTCAGATTAGAAATAAACCATTTGATCTTGCTGTTATTTTTTCAAAATGTCCAATAACGACTCGACGAGCGTAGCTGGGTCACGCACTAAAAGTGGCGTATTGTGTCCTGTTATATTGCTACTGCAAAGAAGTTCTTGTGGTCCAGATATCTAAGCGCAAAGAAGTTCTTGCGGTTTTGAGCTTCAAACCGCAAAGAAGTTCTTGCGGCTTGGAGGACTCTAGCGCAAGTAGCCGCAAGAAGTTGCAAGAAGTTGCGGTTTTGTGGACGCAAAAAGAAGTTCTTGCGCGTGCATTATTTTTGGGCTGTGCTGTATGTTTTGTCTCATTAACCCTCGGACGTACAAGGTAGGGTGGCAACCACCCCCCTCGCCTTTAAGATTTTTCTCCGATATTTTCAAGACCATTTACGGTTAGCACATGCCGTTTTCAGTAGCTGTTCATTTATCCTTAAGACACATTTTGTTAAAGTTTGGCGACAACCAGTTGCTATGGTAACGAGATATGACATCATAAGTAACATGTGGTCAAGCCATTTTTGAACAATATATATAGATAGGCAGAGCCTAACAGCGAAGCACTATGAACAAGCTTAACTAAGGTGAAAGGTCGAAGCACAAGAATTAAGATTGACGACCGGGCTATTTTTCAATTTTAGCAATTCTCAAAAAACAGTAAGACTTATTACCCGACCGTCTGCACAGTACATTTAGACCATAGAAAAGTTCACAAAAACAACTTTTCTCTGTCTAGAATAACAGGTACGACTACTTTCCGAATAAAATACAGTTTTTGTTTGTCAAAAATTGCCCGAGAAACTGATTTGGAAATCAAAATTGCAAAAATACACAAACATATTTGCATAAGGCGATGCGAGTGAAGACAGAAAATCTAAGTCTTGTTTTGTTTACATATTAAAAGTCGCTTTTCAATATATGTAATGAATGAACAAGCACATAAAAATGGACAACACAATCTTCTTTCAAAAACTTTTATTCAAATCTTCATTAGTTTATGTTTAAAAGTAAAACACGTTCCATTTATAGCGCATCAAGGCAGAGCTGTCCTCGATGAAATTCAAGATAACAACACGACTTAATTTGAGCATGTTTCATAAACAGGTTTCCAAAACTTAAGAAAACACAACGAAAAAGTCAGTCAAAATTTGATATCAACATAAATTCCGATTGAAAAATGTGATTCATTTTACCTTTAAGTCACTGAACTGCTTGGAAATTCATTAAAACTCTGCTTCTTTGGTTCTGAAATCCGTAATAAAAACAAGGCATCTCCCCGCATTGCTCCTGCATTGATAAAAACGTATGAGGGTTCCTCGAAGCAAGATTTTAACCCCGAAAGCTCTTCTTTTTCCACTAAAGCGGCTTCTGAGTATCCCTAAATTAGTATCCGTCTTGAGTAGCAAACCGCGAAAAAATGTAGGGAAGTAACGACTTTACTGCTCAGCTAAACACTGCGAAAGATCCAACTTTTTTAAAACTTTAAAAAGTGTTTACCGAGCTGACGGCTGTGTAGCCGCGCATGTGGCATCATACGCGCATGTTTTGCAACATCATACGCGCCCGCGAATTAGCCCTGCCCAAGGCTCGGACGGACACACATGTAAAGACGTCGCCTGTGAAACATTCCGTTGGCCATGACCATGAAAAATGTCGAGCATGGGTTGTATGAGTATGGGGCTGCGCAGCCGGGCCCGGCGAGTGCTCCGCTAAAAATGCGTGTTTTCACCTTTTTTCAGTGAAAAAAAATGCAACCAAAAGCATCAAAATGTTTAATTGTATGTTATTTTGAAACTCTAGCAAACAATATTTGCAATTTCCATATTTCCCCGATAAATTTGAATTTTTGGTAAAATCCAAGATGGCGGCCGTCTTGGCGGCCATTTTGGATGACGTCACGGACCCCCCAGCAGCGTCACGACCCATAATATTTACCTTATCTTGTAGAGCACATCGCATGCTATCTATTAGATGTAAAATATTTCCGAAATATTGCAACATCGCAAAAACCCAAGAGGGGTTGCAACAACCCCCCTTGTACCACGGTGGGAGTATAAATTTGCGTGTATGTCCGAGGTTAATCGGTTGTCACAACATAAACTTGCATGTCACCCGCCGAGTTCCTTCCCCCTTTTCCAAAAAATAAATTATATACAATTATGTGATATATCACTAGAACATTAACGGTTCTTTCGCCTATCTTAACAAAGCTCATTATGCACAATTGAAGAAACCGTTAACTGTATTGGAATAAACACAACTGATAAAGGCTTGACTTACTGATCTAATGTTACTAGTATGCTATGCTAACCTAAAGCCATTATGGTGAACAATAACATTGAACAAGTACAGTGTTCCACTGTATTTTTAGAGAACAATGTGTTAAATAAATTAGGACATTTCTGTTTTGCGCTTTAGAACTATTGGGTTTTAGTGCTATTTAAGTTGTTATTTACAATGTAGCCTGTGTAGCTGGCGGTTTTGTTTGGTGCGCGATGCTGAACTCACGCTTGCCTTGCAGCTTTGCCACTTGCAAATTCTGCATTGCGCGCGCCAACAAAAAAACTCTAGTTATGCAGGCTATTTACAATGCAACTGTTTCCGATATAACAAAACATGGTCATATTTTAACTAAAAACGTTGACTGAATTTTGTCATGTAATTACTCAAACACACTGGATAGATGGCACAAATTTTTGGCACTGGAGATCTTTGTTATATACCGGTAGGGGTTGCTTTTATTTGTTTTATATTGAACATACAGAAGGAAACACATTCAACATATCTATTCTACAAACAGCCGTGGCAAAGAAAAACTTTCGTCATTGTCAATCGGGGTGGTGTCCACCCCAATTGGTACACAGTGAATGTGCATCCACATACATCACTTATCACACATGACCCAGGGCATGTTTTCATCATCTGCAGGGTCATAAGCAACTAAACAGACGTCATTTTTATTCAGGGTTCGTACGTTCATGGAAAAACCTTGAAAGTCATGGAATTGTATAATTTAATTTCCAGGCCTGGAAAGTCATGGAAAATTATGTTCATGATACAAAATCGCTAAGGCAGCATACGTTGTGGGAATAACTGTTACGGTATGTCTTTCAAATCTCGATTTCCCGGGTTGATTTACGCGCGGTCGATAACAAACCATCAGACCAATATAGGATACCAATTCTTTCTTTATTCCTAGATCCTATTCATTTGGCCTTGAGGCGTCCTTATATCGAAGCGGTCAACTGAAATCATTACATTAAGAAAACATATAATCAAAACATGCGATGCGCACATGGAAATTAAGAAACTTAAGAACGGTGAAAATCTAGCAATAAATCTCGCTGTAGAATCACGAACTAACATAATATGATGACTATAAAACTATAAGTAAATTGTTGCTTACCAACGTTCGCGGGTCCTGATTATTAAATCGAGAATTTGTTCTAACTTGTCTTCTAAGATCTTGATCACAAGGGGTCTTAACTTGAACTGAAACACGAGCTATATGTTTTCCTAGCTAATGCGCTAATGGCTGTAAAACGTCAATCAAATCAGAAATATTTCACAGCTTATCGGAAGCTGTTACAATAACAAGGCAAGATGAAAATTTAAAAAAAATGATCGTTTTGATAAAATTTTGAAAACAACTGTTGAACTCTTGGTCATAAAAATTTGAAAAGGTCATGGAAAGTCATGGCATTTTAAAATCTGAAAAGAGTATGAACCCTGTCATTTTGTCTAGAAAGTTCAGTTCTCCATTGCTTTCCTTTGTTTTTTTTTTCCTGTTCTTTTTTTTCCTCTCTGAAGGTGTTGCTGTTTTCTTTTCACACCTTCTCTCTTCTGTTTTCCTTTTCTTCTCCTCTTGTTCCTTTCTCTTGGCTTTCCTCTTTTTTCTCTTTCTTGGAGTTTCTTTTGTTTTGCCGCAACTTCTCTCGCTTTTTTCAGTTTTTGCTCACATAAAATGTTTATGGAATGTTCACTGTTCATAAAGTTAGGGAGGCTTCTCTTCTTTTTTTTACGCCGTGTAACAGAGCATGTGGATATGTTGTTATTTCTAACAGAAAGGAGGATACTTCAGACGATGCTGGAGAAGTTTGACTGCGAACACTGAGCCAGTCTGATAACTCCGTTTCTCTTGTTTCAGCACAAGGTGTCATCACAGGGTTGAGAGGTTCTGAGATGGTACAACAACCTGATGTAGTGTCTTCCACGCTTGATATGTGGGGCTTCCTTCCTAATCATACCCCTCTAGAATTCTTTGTCTGTACTTTAACTGGTGTTTTTAATACCGCTTCAACAGCTTGAAGAGCAGATTTTGCAGCTGCAATGGAACCACTATCCCGAGACGAGGGATTCTGTAAGACGCGCATTGATTGGAAAGAGAAGATGCACTCTGAGAAACTGAAAAAGATGCACTTTCCCGAGACATAGGACTTGTGTTGAAAGACCCACTCTGGTCAGAAAATGGCAAAGATGTACTTTCGGTAGCCAAAGGGTCAGGCCTTGTGTCGCTTGATGCAGTTTGCTCAGAGTGACAATAAAATTAGACGCACATTTTTCTGAGACAAAAGGTCAGATGTTGCAACGAATGATGCACTTTGACCAGAAGGTGGCAAAGATGTACTTTCCCTAACTGATGGGTTAGATCTTAAACCACTAGATGCAGTTTGAGAAAGCAATAAAGAAGCATTTTCCCCAGATAAAAGTGTAGACAATGATTCTGGTCCAGTAGCTGTGCTGGAAGAGGTGGTATATACAACGGAAGGTCCAATCTGATCTTTGGTTATCTGCTGCCTGGTCAGAAAATGGCAAAGATGTACTTTCGGTAGCCAAAGGGTCAGGCCTTGTGTCGCTTGATGCAGTTTGCTCAGAGTGACAATAAAATTAGACGCACATTTTCCTGAGACAAAAGGTCAGATGTTGCAACGAATGATGCACTTTGACCAGAAGGTGGCAAAGATGTACTTTCCCTAACTGATGGGTTAGATCTTAAACCACTAGATGCAGTTTGAGAAAGCAATAAAGAAGCATTTTCCCCAGATAAAAGTGTAGACAATGATTCTGGTCCAGTAGCTGTGCTGGAAGAGGTGGTATATACAACGGAAGGTCCAATCTGATCTTTGGTTATCTGCTGCCTCCTCGGGGATAGATGCCCGACTTCCAAAAGGAATTGCACAAGATAAAGGGTCACATTACGTCTTCTCAAGTGGATTTGAAAACAGAACAAAAGTTCTTCTTTGTAACGTCAGTGTTTGTTTGTTTTTTCAGTAAAACGCCTGACGTTTTTGTACCAGGCCTGTTTCATTGGGCCAAACACAGCCACGTCTGCCAGTTTAGTAATGCATAATAGTAAATTCCATTCTTCTTGGCCAGTTCAAAGCTATGAAGGCCGATATGAGCTTCTGCACTGTCCACCAAAAGAACAACAGGTCTTGCAGGTGGTAAGTTGGTAAGGAAATGGTTTGCAAACCACATATAAAGTGTTCCTGAATCCATGTATCCCTTCTCCGTCATAGAAAAGGTACTTCCTGGTACTCCACCTTCCAAAGGATTGAAACTTGTCGGAATGCGCTTCCCTGGGCAGAGAATGTATGGGGGTATGCATTGGCCAACAGCATTGAAGCAGGGCAAGACTTTAATGTGTTCTTTGGGTCCAGTCAGTACCCGGTAAGGCTGCGCTTTTGGTGCCACAGCTGCTAGTATCCTTCCTGCCTTTCATCACAGTTCTAAATCTGGGATGGCTTATACGCAAGGACATTGTCATTAAGGAACTGTTCATAATCAGCCAACCACTTCAGCCGATATTTTAACTCGTTTCTTTCCTTTTTTTTTTTTTTTTAATAACAATGCAAATTTTATTCAGATATACTAAAATACAGTAAATACAGTGTTTTGATTAGAAGTAGACTTACAGAGACATTTGAATATTTACAGAATCATTTGCATAGTTATTTTTAACACAAAGAATTGTTTACAGTACACACATACTCGCACACGCAAACGCAACTAACATTAAAGAAAAGAAAAGGAAAAAGATAGGGGGGGAGGAAGTTTAAATGTCTTAAAAAGGGCATATTTTGACAGATCTTTTATTTTTGCTGAATCTATATTTATTAAAGACAAGAGAGGCGCTGTTTGTTCTCAATGCACAGGGGAATGGAATTAGAAAGTGCAAAAAGAGAATAATTAGAATTTTTAAAGTCAAGATAAAAAAAGGCTACTCGTTGATAGAGGTTCAATTTGATTCTTATACTGTTTTAAATAGCACCAAAAATTCTCAATAATTGGGATACGTTCTTTACTTCTACAAAGCCAAATGAAAAATCTAGCAAGTAAGAAGGTAAAGTTAATAAGATGATTTTGTTTGGATGTCTCCGGCCTCAGACCCAAGGCAACAAGTTTATTCAGGGTGTAATTTTTTAGTAATAAGTTGCGCTGCTGTAGAAAAGGGACAACCTGTGTCCAAAAACATTCTATTTTCTTACAGGACCAAAAAAGATGAAAGATGTTTTCAGGTTCTTTGCAACAGAAAGTACAGCTTCCCTCATCCTTAAAACCCATTTTAACCAAAATCGTGTTTGTTACCAAAATTTGATGCAGATATCTGAAATGAAAATCTATCAATTTAGTACTTTTAGTACATTTTATAGCAATCATATAAGCGGCAGGCCAGTTGATATCATGAAAATCTTGGAGATCTTTGAACCATTTTTGTTGATTGGGAATTGGTACATTATTCTTCATTTTCATCAATTTTTGACATGCAAGTCTGCTGGGCGTTTTCGAATTTAGCATAGAGCTTATAAGAGGTTCTACTTCTTCACAGTCAGGTGTTATATCTGGGTTTTGTTTTCTCCAGAGCTCTTTGAGAGCCGAAATTATCCCGTAAAAAGTAAGTGAGCATACTTTGATATTATACTTGTTTTCAAATTCAATTAGCCAGAGAAAAACATTTGGTTGTTCTTTAACAATTTGATTTACATAGGAAATTCCGGCTTGATACCAGTTTTTTAAAAAAAGCGGTTCGTCCATAATTCTGATCAAAGAGTTATGCCAGAGGGTTTGCTTAAGAAAGGAATCTGCGGAGTGTATTTGGTATGTGTAGTTCAATTCAGACCATATTTCAATAATTTCTTTAAGAAAGGGGCTAAGTGATTTAGATATCTTTTTCGTGTCTTTTATGTTGAGATTGCTCCTAAAGAAATTTGGGCCACCCAATTTATCCAACTCGATATCAAAAAAAAGTTTCCATTTCCCCTTGTTATTACCGTCAAGGTACTTTTTGATCCAAACAGATTTAAGAGCCTTGTTGAAAGAAGCTATGTCGATCATCTTTAGACCCCCATTGGAGTAATTCCTCGATATAACATTTCTCTTGATTTTGTCTCCTTTGCCACTCCAAATGAAGTCAAAGAAAAGATCATTTAATTCTTTTATGGTTTGAGGATTGATTGAAGAGACGACAACAGGTGAATAATTTGAGAAACAGCCAAACTCTTAAGGACTGTGATTTTCTCGATAAGGCTAAGTCTACGAACCGACCAGCACCCTAAACAGTTCCGAATTTTTTCTATTTTTTCTGAGAAATTAAGGTTGACTGTAGTCGCTGGATCTATTGATAGCCAAACACCAAGCGCCTTGACTTTTGTGTTTTGCCAGTTAAAATCTTTTTCCAGACATAATTGTTCATGTTGACCAGCGCAGGAGCCAATCCATAGAGCTTCGGTTTTCTTGTTATTGAGTCTGAGGCCTGAGACTTTGCTGAAGCTTTCCAAGACCCCAAGGCCTTTAGAGAGAGACCTTTCCGTACCGTCCATAATAAGAGTTGTGTCATCAGCATATTGACTTATTTTGACCTCGCTATCTTTCACTAAGAGAACCTTGATATCTGTATTTCTACGGATTGCTTTGGCAAGAAACTGAACTGAAAGAATGAAGAGATACGGAGAAAGAGGGCAGCCTTGCCGGACACCCCTGTGTACCGAAAAGAAATTACTTGCCCAGCCATTGTTTAGAACGCAGCTTTCTGTTTTATTATAAAAGGTTTTAAACCATTGAACAATTGACGGTCCAAATCCATACGAGAGCAACGATTTTTCCACGAAGGGCCATTCTAATGTATCGAATGCTTTCTCGAAATCAAGGAAAAGCAGAAGGCCCGGGATGTTGTTAGCCGCAGTGTATTCGATAACACTATTTATTAGGCGTATGTTTTCCCCTATGAAACGTCCTTTAATAAAACCAGTTTGATCGGTGTTTATGAGTTTAGGGATAAGGGTCTTTATGCGATTTGCGATGGCTTTGGCAGCTATCTTATAGTCGCAATTTAAGAGCGTTAATGGTCTCCAGTTACGTATGTAATACAGTTCTTCGCTCTTTGAGAAATCGAAAGCTGTCCAATTTCGAATCCGTAATTAAGAGCATTTAGAAGAGGTTCGGAAATATCGTTCCAGAAAGTTTGATAAAATTCAGAAGGTAGGCCATCCGTTCCTGGGCTTTTTCCTGATTCCATACATTTTAAAGCGCTATAACATTCAGGTTCAGATAAACAGCCTTCGATGGCTTCGCTTTCGTCATTGCTTAAGACTGTATCATTCTCTAAGAAAAAAGCGTCTGTATCTAGAGAAATAGGATCGTTTTGTATCTTAGCAGAATAAAGGTCTTTGTAGAAAGCTTCGCATTCATGGAGGATTTCTTTATCTGAAGTAGCAAATTCGTTTTCGTGTTTTTTCAAGCGGCTGATTGTTCCTTGTTTAAAATGTCTTTTCGAGATTCAAAAAATATTTAGTGTTTTTTTCACCTTCATTATACCATCTGGTTCTTGAACGAAGGATAGCGCCTTTTGTACGGTGCTCAATTATTTTTTTCTAGCTCATTCTTCAAATTGTCCAGTTTTGTCTGTAGGAGTGATTTTTGTACCTCGCTTATTGCGATGTTCCCGTCTAATTCTCTCTCCAGATCAGCTATTACTTTGTGCAGCTCATCCTCGCGGGATTTTGTTTTAAAGTTTTTCGCTGCCGCATATGAAATCGTTTTTTCTCAAACTTTCATTTTAATCACATCCCAAAGCAAGGCTGGATTAACTGAACTATCAGACTTGTATTCATTTTTTGTTTGCTGAATAACTGTTTGAATTTGTTTCAGATATTGATCTTCTGCCAATAGTGAGGTGTTTAACTTCCAAAAACCTCTTCCCCTTGGGTTGTGATGCATAGCTATTTTGAGTAATATCATAGAATGATCAGTTTTGTAGCCAGGTACGATATCTGTCATGTTAGTGTCACAGATTAAGCTGGAACTTATTAAAAAGAAATCAAGCCTACAATGTATTTCTGGTTTCCTTCGGCGCCATGTATATCTACGCCTATTTGGGTTCATTGTTCTCCAAATATCTGTTAAAGCTAAATTCTCGCAAGCTTGCTTGATTACGTTTAAAGAATTTCGATGGGTTCTGGGAAGGCCGCCCTTCTTATCTTCTTCAACATTCATCACGAGATTGAAATCCCCTCCCAATATTATATCTTCACAGTTGAAATCCTGTAGATGATCAAAAAACAATTTAAAGAAATTCGGGTCGTCATCATTTGGAGCGTAAATATTTGCTAGAGTGAAATGCTTTTGGTCGGCTTTAATATCGCAAATAATAAAGCGTCCCGAGGGGTCCGAGAAAGCTTTCAGAATGTCTAAGTTGAAATTATTGTTAAAAAGAATGCAAACACCCGCAGCGCTGCTTGAGCAGCAGCTGAAAAGTGCCTTATAACCCCATTCGGTCCTCCATTTGTCAGCATTGTTTTCGGTACAATGGACTTCTTGTAGAAAAAAAATTGATTGTTGCCTAGTTCTGAGCCAATTAAAAGTCTCTCTTCTTTTGTTGTTGTTTCCTATTCCCCTGACATTGATGGAAGCAATTTTTATATCACACATTCTTTGCGACTCTTAATTATCAGGTCTTGTTCCAAATGCTGATTCAGCAAAATCAAAATATTGAAAGGTGTTAATTTAACGCCTTTATAGTAGAAACGATCTATACAAAACATGTTTGGAAATAATCTTGGCGATTTCAATAACAATTTACCTACTCGAATAGAAATATTAAAAGCTCTGAATAGGATGGTAATGGTATCGGAAGAGCAAGTAAACATTTCCCCCCAATAAGACTGAATTAGTAAGCTATACAAACACACACAAACAAACAAACACCACAAGTAATAAAAGTTAAACCTGACTGGGGGCATTGCTTGCTTTGGCGATTGAGAAGCAAATCAAAACAAGCAAAGCACCAGAAGAGAGATAATCTGTCATAACGGAAGAGCGTTTTTAAAACTTCCGTCCGTCGATCATGTTTTCATGTAGGGTAATCAAATTCGTTGCAAAGGGCATGCAGCTAAATAGTTATTTTTAAGAGAAAAGGAGGGTGTGTTTTAGTTTGTAAGATGTTTAGAGCTTACATGGTAAATGATTAAAACTTGCAATTCACGGTTCTAAAGGCTTCCCAACTGGCCAGAGTTTACCTTTAATATACAGTTTATCGGGCTGCGCTTTACTGAAACTTGCAGGAATGTTGTTGCGTTTGGCCTTCTTAAAGGTTTCCATCTGCGCTTTTCTCCATTGGACGATCTCAAATGGAAGATCTTGGTACATTTTGAAGTCGGTTCCCCGCAAACGGTGGCCCAGCGAAAATATTTTTTCACAGTCTTTATATCTGAGAAGTCTAGCAAGAATAGGTCGCGGTTTCTCTTCTTTCTTTTTTCCTAAACGGTGAGTTCGCTGTATTTCTATGGTTTCAGCTTCGTTGCAGCCTAATTCTTTTTCTAAGAAAGAACGAAGCACCGACTCCGTGTCTTCTTTGGTTGGATCCTCCTCTGGAATGTTCTCGAACTTGATGTTTTCACGCCTAGAATATGCTTCCAAATATAAGTTTTTAGTTTCAACCTCTTTGATCATGGCGCGAAGCTCGTTATTCTCTTCTTCTAAGTCAGCTAGGCCAGAGGTGGATTTTGCTTCAAGGATCTTTAATCTTTCGGCCGTCTTCTTTTTATCTTCTTCATTACTATTTAAACTTTCTTTGAGATCCTTGATATCGCTTCTGGTAGTAGCGTATGCGGCCTCGAGGGATTGAATTCTGCTCTCAAGCTTGTTGAAAGACGTTCGGAGATTGTTAACAGTTTCCTCGATGCTATCCAACTTTTCGAGCTTCGTAAGCTTCTTGAGGATGTCATGTAGAGTCTTTTGAAAGCCTTCGGCCATGTTCGAAGTGTTAAGAGAATTTTCTTCGTCTACTTCTTCCTCGTATTCACCTTCAGGAGAATCACATTCTCTAAGTTTCTTGTGTTCCGGTGAAGTGTTAGAAATTGTTGATTCTTCTGACGATAATCTTGTTTTCCTTTTGTTGAGCAAATTTTCGAAAACTTCGGCCATTTACTGCCCATTTACACTAGCGTTTGACGGACAGTATTAAAACACGTCTTCACTCCGCCACTTCTTTCCTAACGACCGTGCATTTCTTAACCTCGCCATAGGGTTCCTCTTCAGAAAACTGCCATACCATTTCCGCCCTGGTCTGTTTTCTGTAAAAGGGGTTTTACTTTTGTCCTTGTCCAGAAATAACTTAACAGTGTCCAAGAATTCTTCGATAGATAGACCAAACCCACGTTTAGACCTTTCTACCAGCAAAACTCAATCTATCTTGCAGAGTACTTCTGGCTACACCCCATTTAGCACCTGCTTTGTTAATACTTAATTATTGTAATTTGTTTTATATCTTTGAACAAGTAAATGGTAAGAAACACCATTCCTGGAAGCCTACTTTATCTAGTCCTAGGATCCCTTAAATGTCCATGGTGACAGTGTGTGACTGTATGAAAATCTTATTGCCTAAAACACACTTGTCAAAACACCTCACCTCTTTTTTTTCTCCCATGTGTTCACTTCTTTTTATGTTAATTGTATTTCTGACTTTATTTCTTTTCGGTCTCAAAAGTGGACAGGAAATATCATTTAAACGCCTCTATTTTTTGGAGATAACAAATATTCCTTGATCATACATAAGATATTTAATGCACAAAGCTATGTCAGTTGATCGTTGTCGTTTAGTGTCTAGCGTCTTTACTTGCAAAAGTTATTAGAAATGTACAGAAGAAAACAGAGGACATTAATTACCTTCTACTTGTTCAGCTGACCACTGACAGTTGTCTTGACCTCCCACATAGTTTTAAATTTCCTCCAATATCCTTCTCTGAACTGTCTTGTTGTTAGCCGAGTCAACACTTAAAAGTACAGTGCAAGATTAGTATATTTTACAGCTGTATACTTCCTTGTTTCAAAAAAGGCAAACAAGGAGCTGTGAGGGTCCTAAGTGGGATGCAGTATCCTGGGGCGCTTTCCATTTATTCCAATATCCTTCTCTGAACTGTCTTGTTTTTAGCCGAGTCAACACTTAAAAGTACAGAGCAAGATTAGTATACATTGTATTTTACAGCTGTATACTTCCTTGTTTCAAAAAAGGCAAACAAGGAGCTGTGAGGGTCCTAAGTGGGATGCAGTATCCTGGGGTGCTTTCCATTTGGTGAAAATTTCTGGTTCGATGCCAGACGATGATAGAGATGATGGAGATGATCAACAAGGACCTTCAGATGATGGGGCAAGGCAGAACAGACTGCACCTAATGAACATTGTTACTGCTTCTTTGATAACATTAAAAGTGAAGAAAGTGAAATAATTTTAAGGCAACTACAGCTGATGTTTTGGATGTTAGCTAGTGATAGTTCTATAACCCAAGTATCTTTGATCATGCACTTTGGCTCGGAAAAGACAAACTTTTAACACAGTGTACTGTACCCTATATGGATGTTCAATGTAGGCTTGCAAGATGAAGAAATAAAATTTAATGTGGATAGTGTTCCCAGTTAGTACTTCATGCTAAATACCATTGACACTTTAGTTGTTGTATTGATTTTATTTATTGCTAATTTTTAAATTAATTGTTAAAATGCAGTGCTAAATATAAATCCTTGAATTTGCTCTCACATGCACTGATAGATCAAAGGTAAATGCAGGATTTACTTTAGGGCTTTGCCCAAGACAATCAGTCTATTTATTTATTACAATTTATTTATTACAATTTAATGGCATTACTACAAAATAAGAGAAGAAAAAAAATAACAATAATAATAATAATAGAAATAATTTAAAAAAGAATAGTAAGGCCATAAGGATGGTCAACAAAAGAGTCTAAGACACCATACGAGGCAGACCATTTAGGAACTTCAGTCCTTTCTTGCGAGACCTGTTCTCTTATTGTTATCCTCCACTTCTTTCAATTTTTGTTCAAGTTCTCTCCACTTTCTAAAGCACTGCTCCCCAGTAACAGTTACATCTGCACTTTCATTGAAATACTTGGCAGTTCTCTCAAAGATTTGTTTCTTAGTTAGCTTTCCGTTATGCTTGTGATGCTTCTATGCTGCTATCAGGAGGCGAACATGCCGATCATCCCACTTTAGAAGTGATGATTCAGGGAAGTCTGAAAAATAATAATTTTGGTTTCACTTGAGTTGAATATGGTGGAAACAAATTCCATAGAGTTTACTAAGAAACTTAATTTATGAGTAAGGTAGGTACTGTTCCCAGTACTATGGTAAGGGCCCAAAAAAATTCAGCCTGAAACATTTTCACTCTGACCCTCCCCACACCCCTATTAATTCAGGGCTCCCCTTTACAAGAAGGTCTGGATCTGCCACTGGTTCATTAATACAGGGAGAAATTTATATAGTCAGTAACAACCTTTTTTATAAGCCCTCTCTCCTTAAAGTGTGAAAGGTATGCAACAGCAGACTTTAAAATTTTAAAAGAATGGGAAAAGAAGTATTAACAGTGCTATGGACAAACAGCCTTGATTGCTCTTTTGAAAATCAAAGGTTTCTTTCAAAGGGTCTGTATATGATGATTCAAAAGCAACCATTTAATGTCATATATAATTTATAAACTGTCAAATTACTTCAAATAATTAAGCTTATATCTGTCAGATTTCAACAAGTATAATATTTATATGGGAGTAGCTAATGGTCGTGGGTCGTGGGTAAAAAGTCGTGGGTCGTGGGTAAAATGTCGTGGGATGTGGGTAAAAGGTCGTGGGTTGTGGGTAAAATGTCGTGGGTCGTGGGTGTTAGAAAAGAAAGTATAAGAAAATTTAATGAAGGAATGAATAAAAGCAATTTTAAACAGTTTTATTAAAAGTATGAACAGTACAGTACAGTTAAAATATGGTCTTCGTGGTTCTAAACTTAAACCGTATTTAAAAGTTACAAGTCATGGATTAGATATTTGTGTTTTTAAGAGACACCTCAATGGCCCTTAAGTTATCATCATACTATTTTTAATGGTTCAAACACAAAAGCCGATGCTACATAACTGAATAAAGAACATCCGTTACATTCTTCGATGGCAAGGTTAACAATTGAAACTGCGCAAGTTCCAATATCATCAAAACCGCATTACAAAACAGTATTACTTTGTGTAAAAGGTTCTTAGAATAACAAGTTTACTAAACTGATTATAACAATGTTTCTGATGAAGGATTATTGACAGTTTCTCTGCATTTGGAGCAAGGCAAAGTGACCGAGAAAGTTAAGGTTATAATATAAACAAATACATAATATCAGAGAAGTTCAGAAGAAATAACTTCTCGACATGAAATGTTCACTTTTCTTGGCTTAGGGAACCGTTAAACCTGTTATTTCTTTAATAACATTTTTGTGTTCTTCAAGCAGGTAAGGAGCAAGATCATCTGGAACTTTAATAAGCCCAGGAATAAAAAATCGATGCCGTACGGTTACACAATTAGGATTCAGATGAAAAAGGAACCATAAAGCCACACATATATGTAATGCAACGAGACATGTACAGCTAGCATAATTTAAGAATGTAAAACGAACACAAAATAAATCTGTAAAAAGAAGAAATCATTAATTTTGCCGTTTTTCAATAGTGTAAAAAAAATGGTCACAGACTCACAGGCCTCCCTTTTGTCAGTGTAGTGTACTGCATTGGTATGAATACTGATGGCAAAGAAATAAAAACTCTTAAAATCCCTAAACCTGGGGACGACTGCTGAAAGGCATGAAAACCTTTTCAGGCAATAAAGCCATTTTATGAGCGCAGTATATGCATCAGAGATTCAAATTTCGTTGTGTTTGAAAGCTGAGTGATAAAATTCTAAGATTCTTGCTCGCTCATCAATATTCAGCAAAATCGTCTCCAGCTGCATCCATGAAAGTTTTTTTTTTACAAAGAGATAACGTTTGAGAAGCCCTACTGCACAGTTGAATGGTTTATTTAGTTTTATTTATTATTTTTTACTTGTTTTGTGGAAAGCGATTAATGCCGTCTTTTCTTTTCCAGATGTATTTGTCGTCCTATCTATTCCGTGACGTAAAGTTTGAGCGGATATGTCGCGATGTGGAAGACTAAGCCCGATTTCTAGTCACGCAACGATGTTAACTGAAAAGCCCCGCTTGCCATGATGAAAATCTGTAAATATTTTGCGCGTTTTAATAGCAGTTATCCAGATTACGGCAGAGACGTTTATCTTCCTCCCAATAATATCGTTTGTATTAATTGTCTGAGTCTCTGAGTCTGCTCCTGGCAATGAGTACGCCGTGATGTGTGAAGACTTCACAATAACAATGAGACGATGTACATAAAGCAAATCAAAAATTCCAATGCCGAGAACTAAAGGCCACTGCGTTGACTTTTTTCTTTCCTGGGTTTTTTTTTTTGGCTATCCTATCTAAGAGTTAAAAATATCACTCTCAATTGACATCTGGATCGTCTGTCATCGTAGAATAAAATACTTTGTTTGTCTCTCTATAGAAACTTTAATGCTAAAATTGCTTTTATTCATTCCTTCATTTCTTATGTATTTTCTTTGTAACAAACACGACCCACGACCCACGACATTTTACCCACGACCCACGACCTTGTACCCACGACCCACGACCCACGACCCACGACCATTAGCTACTCCCTATTTATATATTTATCAACAAACAAAAAAAACACCCTAAAAGCAATTTTGAATTATTTTTTAATGTTAATTTACCATGTTGTATCTCCAATAATTTTTAAAAAGCACATGGTATGTACAATGTAATTCATAAGCTATTGTTAAATTGAGTGGAGAGTGATAAGAAACATATTTGGACAGATTATATATTGAGCTTCGTCGTTTTTCTTTATGACCAGTATAAGCTTACATTTGTAAATTAACACATCAAAATAGTTTAAAATATGTGAACCAACCGCTGCAAGAAGTGTGCTCCACAGCTGTCTCAGTGTGACTGCTTGAGTAAGCGGCCAATTCTGCTTACACACTGCTGATCGTTGCTATAGACAAGTCTGGAGAATAATAACAATATTTTGAACATAAACTCTCTGCCCCAAGTATCCTTTAAAAAAGGCGGGAACAAAACCGACGAGTAAAACGGACTTTTATCGAATGTAAACCGGACAAAACTAAACACAGTTGATCTTACCGTTGCCAGTTGCAGCTCCATTAAAGCACGAATGATGCAGTAATCATTGAAGGTCGGTACAAAGAAATCGGCATGATGAACACTGGTACGCTTCTGATTCTGACTTTTCGGTCACTATCTTTCCCGTGTTTTCAGCCTACAGTGTACTTGAGAGACTAGGGCTGAGACAAATTACGAATGGAACACAAAAGTTTTGTTAATTCCGGAATTTCCATCAAAGTGGACAACCTCAAAACGTATTCCTAAAATTTCGGAATTTACTCCGGAAATTTTTCTGTTCCATTCGATTTCCGATCAAAAATTTCGGTAATTTTCACCGAATGGAAAGCGCCCCAAGTTGTTGGCGCACTGGACGCCAGATGGATGGTCCCGATGGTCCCGATGGTCCCGATTTGAGGGATGGCTGGAGTCATTGTGTTGTGTTATTGGGTAAGAAACTGTACTCCCACGGTGCCCCTCTCCACCCAGGAGTAAAATACTTCTTATTGCTACATGCAATAGAAACTGGAAGTTCAAATTCAACTAACGATTTTGTTTTTTGCTGTTGTCAATCATAATTAAAATAACAATTAACAGAGCTTGAAAAAACACATAAATTGGTTTAAAATGTACCAATATGTTTATTATAACCTTTTGAACCCATTCAAGCAAACTTCTGTTTCCTGAAAGTTCCTTTAAAATGATTGACATCAGCAAAAAATGCAATTGTTTCAGCAGAGTTAATTACATGTCATTGAATTTATACCATGTTATTGAAAGGTGCAGTAAGGTGGGAGTTTGAAAAATGTACCCAGTATCTGCATGGTCGTATAAACAAGGGCGTTTCGCATTTGCACTTAAAACTTTTTATGCCAAGGGGCATTTGCAACTATATGAATTAGTTACTGAAAATTAATGTCACCTGTCATAGTTTAGGTTTTGTAACTGGACTTCCGCTTCCGGTCTCCAGCTTCTCCGCACATGCGCAGTTACCATATAGTTATATATTCCATGTGCTTGTGAAATTTATTCATTCTTGTAGCTTTCTTGTAATTAAGTGTGTTCAGTCTGCAATCGTGCTCTCAAGTGAGTTCGCTCTCGACCCGTATCATTACATGGTGTCAGGACAAGACAAGCGATCGTTGGTACAATGTTTTCGTGCTGATTTCTTCGTGAATTAGAACACCAGGACGGTGTACACAACGGCACATTTTGGATCTCCGATCGTTGATCGCCACGCCACATATTTACAAAATGGCGGAGCTTGCTGGCTTACCTGTTCCTCGAATGGACTGGCACAGTTCCGACGCGCCTCAAGCCCTGAAAAAGTTCAAAGCACTCGCTGAACTGTACTTCAAAGGCCCGCTAAGTGACAAAAGCGAAGAGGAAAAGATCAGCTACCTTCTAATTTGGTCAGGAGAGGAAGGGATAGAGCTTGCATCTACATGGTCGCTCACCGCTGACGAGAAGAAGAAACTCGATACGTATTGGTCGAAATTCGAGAACTACGTGTCTCCTATAATAATTTCAGGCTGGCGAGGTACAAGCTTCGTACTCTCCAGCAGCAAAAGGATGAAACCGTCGATTCGTTTCTCAAGAAAGTTCGGGTCCTCGTGAATGAATGCAAGTTTGCCAACGCGGACGAGCATATTATTGTCGCCTTGATTTTCGGCTCAAAGAGCGCTCATGTTCAATCAAAACTCCTTGAGCAAGATGCAACGCTCACCCTTGACAAAGCCGTAGATATTGCGAGGACACAGGAGGCAATGAACCAGCAACT
>JAJLRJ010000001.1:32924898-33089898 GCA_024195265.1 Dendrophyllia cribrosa
TATTACTAAACTAAGGGCTGAACTTTTCAGGAGTACTAAGACTTGACGATATAAAACATGGGCATGGAAAATATATGATCTGAAAAACAGGCCATTTCCGGTTGCTCCCAATATGCTTCAAATAGGACCAAGTTGTGATAACAGCCACAGCCTAACGAAAAATTCCCATGAGCCAATGCCTTTACCCATAGAAGCCTATGGATAGAGCATTATAATATGGTTTTGGTTTTGTCTGAAATCAAACGAAAAAGTGGCCAAAATTGCATTGAAAATCAGCCTCTCGGGACCCCTGAGAGGCTGATATCCACAACTCGGCTAAAAAACGGTCGTTGAAGCCGAAACTATGGCACACTACATAAGTCCACACAACGACTTTGTATACCAATTTTAAGTGAAATCGGCCAACCTTCATTTCCAAGTCTGCCCCAGTCTCTCAGGCAGACGCTCTTAAGCGTTGGTGTGAATGGGGTATAAGCTTATTGCATATGTAATGCTAGAGCATCTAGACTAGTAACCAGTGACCAAATTAATATTGTATTGCTCCATATAATATTTATTGTAATTATCTACCCGCCTCGACCAGGGGTCAATTTAATAAAGAAATTACACTTGTAGTTTTTACATGTGTAATTTACATGTGTAAAGTCTGACTTGTAAATACAGGGATTCAATAAAAGAATTTTCCACAATGGAATTTACACTTGTATCCCAAGTGCGGTTACAAGTGTAAATAACAATTGTAGCCTTACACTTGAAATCTCCATTTGAATACAAGTGTACTTTTACAAATGCAAATTTTACTATCATTCCTTTAATACATGCGTCTTTGCTTCCTTCGTTGACGTTCTCAGTCCTTTTCTGAAGCAGGCATGTTGTCCAAACAGCAAAAATTGCCAAAATGTGCCAAACTGTTGATGTGGACATACTGTGGCAAGAATGCATTACGTGATAGAATGAATTTGTCCCTAGGAAGTGAAGGAATACCAAAAGTTGCTGTCTTGCCGTCAGCGCTCTGTTGCGTCTCGTTATGTGTTCCAATCGTGGGCCTATTAACTCCAAAAGATGGGCGAATGCGTTCACGGGGAGACGAAACTTCTCACGAAATTCCCTTGGATTTTCGATGTCTAGAAGCCGTCTTTCCTCGAAAATCCTTGGTTGTCGTATAATCCGACTTCTTAATAACTGATCGAGTTCTTCACTAGAAGACGACATATAATAATTCCCTTTACAAGAGTCGCACTCAGTGTTTACAAGTGACATGCGACTTGTAATTTGCACTTGTGATTTACAAGTCGGACACTTGTAAAAGTTTTATTAAATTTGATACTCACCATATTTTACACGTGTAGCGCTACACCTGTAATTACAAGTCGGACACTTGTAACTTGGACTTGTAACGTTGTTTATTAAACTCGTTTTCGTCTGCGCTTGTAAATACAATGGTCCGACTTGTAGATTACAAGTGTAAACGTTTTATTAAATTGACCCCAGCCTTGCTATTTGCAGGTAGCCACAACTCTTTCTTGTTATTAGCAAAATAAAATTTGTTGTTGTTGTTGCTGTTGTTATTCCCTGGCGGATACGCTTACCTTGTAATCAGTTTTGATGTATTGTTTTCCCGCCTTCAATGCAGATTGGCAGCTGCGACTCCATTCTCTGTCTTTTTCATGGGCTTCCAACCTCTCCACTATGGAGCAGCCATATAATCCAAGCCTTGCAGGGATTTTTTTACTTTCGCAGATCATTCCGATAGTATGCGTGACATAGTGGATGGGCTCAGTGGTGTTATGCCTTCTTCCTGACAGTATGCATTGTACTGCTGGATGATTTGTGTTAGGATCATTGTTGGGATCACATTTGGAGTCTCAATACACCACCACTCGACGAACACAGATAACGCTGACCGAATGGTAGGTCTTGTACTACATAAGAGCTTGTAATAAATGCCAGGAAGTTATCCAGCTGCAACTTGCTCACTCTCAGTCGTGGACTCTCCTTACTGGGAACACGCCCATGCTGCAGGATGTGCTTCCTTGCTGCCTTATTTTTGTGCTCGCCGATAATGGGAATGAAATCTTGCAGATCACGGAAGGCAACAAGCTCGGCCATTATGGCGAGCACCTGTCTGAGTATCACAACCTGATACATGCTGATAGGTCTATGGAGTGTTGTTGTACAGGTATTGCAAGCTTTCTTTCCACCTGTTTGGATGCCACAATTGCATTCCACAAGCTTCCAGCATCCCAGGGAGTAATGACATCCAGACAGGAGACAATGGCAGCAGTTGCTCTATCTATGTACACATTTTGACGTTGTTGGGCGAGGTCGTCAAATGGCTCTTGTGGTTTACCAGAAACTATGATGTCCTCTCCACAGAACACCAAAAGCTCGTTTAGTTTCCTTCTCTTAGATGCTAATGTGTTGACAGTAACAGATTCACTGCTTGTGCTGCTTGACGTTTCAGAACTGAACATCGCACTTGTTTCTTCATCTTCTATATCCAGCCTACTAAAGACTTTGGTCAAGTCATCTCCCTGTGAAGAAAGTATAATTTGATTTAGATTCAATAAATTGATAAAACGTCCTCTAAATCCCGTCCTGCTATCGGCTTTAGGCGGGCTATCTGGTGAAGTAACCTCTCTTATGAAGACAAATTCCCGTTACAATGCTTCCCCCCCATCTCCACAGAAGACTGCATGAACCTGTATGAACCAATAACCTTATCTCGTTTCCAGATTTTGTATTCATCAGCTCAACTGGATCAGGTTGGTCGAGAGAAATCTGGGGATGAGATTACCAGTCAGCACATAGTGCTGTGAGTGAGCGTTCAAAATCTCAGCGTCTGCTTTATTTGATGGTTTACCAAAGTACCGCGCATTGTATATTGGTCACTCAGTGGGATGTACCCAAAGAGGAATGGTAGGCATCATTATAGCTGAAACCGTCCATTAATTTTCCAAAATTCTAAGCAATTCTCTTTGCAGATAACATGAAATGCAGTTGCTTTCTGTCTTTCTGTTCTAACCTACCCCACGTGTATAAAATATGAAGAAAATTTAAACATCGTTCATTTTCAAAGTAAGGTATAGGTTACTAACTGACAACTGATCTGATGTGACTTGTTGCAAATGAGGGCTTTCGGGAGAAAGTGTACTAGAGATGGGCGATGGCGTGACTGTTTCCAGAATATTAGATTCAGATTCTTCCGCTTAAAGAGAACTTCAAAGCTTCTTCCGTAAACGGCCCTTTCGAGCATTTTGCCTATGGAGTACACATCACTCGCTGTAGTTCGTGTGACGTCCGTTCCTGACTTCTGGCGCAATGTAATCAGCATTTGTGTAGCATTTGCGAGCTACCTACCATCTCTATTGGCTTGCTTTTTCCAAAGTCAGTGATCATTGTTCGCTTTTAAATCATTATGTGAACATATTTTATGGCTATGCAAATGCTTGCAATACCGGTCTTGTTCAATAATTTCTCTTTGATTGCCTTGTACAAAGTCAGGCTCTCCTGCCCTGATCTGTGGAACTGAATAACTACAGCGCATGGTTCTTTGTCGGTACAGATCCCCAAAAGAAAAGGAAGGCTTTCATGATCGCCAAGACTGTGTAAAACGCTTCCCTCATGGAGCACGTCCTTCTTACATCGTTCACTTTCTTTTGGTGTAGCATTTTGCCTTTTCATTTCTTTAACGACTGCTGTTTTTCCGTGGTAGTCTGCAAGAAAACAATTTCCAAATGTTCCAGAACCTATTGGTTCACTGCAGGGTTTTCACAAGCAAAGACTGGTTGATTTCTCGTAGTACTCTGGCAGTGCTCCTTTGCTTTTCTTTATATTCCTCTGTATTTTCAGTGGTCATGCTGGAAACATGTTTATAAACCCTCTTAGAGGGATTTTGCGCAGAACTGTCTGGTCTTTTGAATTTGGCAAGCGCAACCATTTTCCTCCCCCTCATCATGGTTCCCATGTCCTCAGTGGCGTTCTTATCTTTTGTGATAGGAAAAGAAAGCATCGATTCGGTCATTGGGTCCACTCTTTTTGGTGCCACCGCTCACTTCTTCGCCTTGACTTATGGAAGGAATGTTTTGTGGTACCTCGTTGAATTCATGTTGATTTTCGTCAACTGGTACTTGATGGAGTTGATGATTAATTTTGGGATGCTTGCTTTGGACTGGCGGTTCACTACGGGTATTCCAGACTTTCGAAGAACTCTCTTTCTTGTAACTTGCTCCTTTTGACGCTTTTTCTTCCATTCTCGCCTTTGCTTCTTTTTTTCTTCTTTGTAATGAATGCGAGTGATACCTCTTTCCTTTCAAGCCTAACTCCACTTTTTCCGACATAGCGCAAGCTAATAGCAGATCACAAGGAGTGCGAAAGTTACAATGGGCTAATTTGTCAAGGCTAATTTGTCTGAGAAGACCTTGTGTCGTGCTGTACGTTCATGTTCCTTATTCCACAGTCACTTCAGCCTAATACACACTATTAATAATGCACAAAGTTTGCACTTCATAAGTTGCACCATATACAGTTCTCGACTCAATTTTTTCCATGTGGATGACAGAGGTGGGGGGGCTTAGTTGTTGGTTAAGACTTCTATTTAAAGCCATTTCACCACTTATTCCAGAAATGAATGCTCAACAAAAGAATTTTATCCGACGCGCGCTGGTGCACCAACAATTTGGCGTTTCAAAATAATTATACTATGTCATTTCGAATTCTATTCTGAAAGCTGCAATGAAGGAGAGAATATTTGAGATATTACCCATTGCTCACGCATATTAGTAAAGATACTAATACGCCATCGCGCGCATGCTTATTACAATCAGACTGATACAACGCAGGCCAACTGATACAATACACGTCTGTTATCAAAGCACAAATTGCGTAGGCTCGTTGCATTCCTAAAAAAGATGTGATGTTGTGGATTCATTCTCACAAAATTCCGACCTTTGCCACGGAGTGCCAGCGCTGTGAGAGCGACACCAAGGCGTTCAAGGATCACTGATCCCAGTTTTTAAGGACGGCAAAGGAAACAAGAGACCACTGCCCAAACCAAGGGAGAATTTGGATCAAGGTAGTGAAGCGGGTTACCGGATGTGGCTGGATGGCCTCATTGAACGAATGAACTCTACCTTCTACCTGCGATTACCAGGTAATTTATAGCCAGATGTCAGTGCAAAAAGTCAAGGTTAAACTCTGACTATTTTATTGAGCTTTCAAGTTACATTATTGCGTTTAAGGGCGACGCGACGTGCTGCCATTGTGGTCGTATTAAGTAAATATTTTGTGGCGACATGCAAGCATTCAATAAATTGATTGATTAAAATTATACATGTAACTTGTCAAGAAGCCTGGAAAAACATACCTTACCAATTGGTTCAATTGTTCAGAATTATGCAAACTGAAGTTTCTTACCGTTTCAGTTTACCTGCCAACAAATTGAAGTGGTTTCGCCTCCTATTAACCAAATTCGCCCCCTTACTTCAATCGAGTTTGCCCCCTGATATAGAGGATAGAATAGTTAACATTCACACTCAATTCTGTTGTTGGTCATGACTTTCATTTATTTGGTGGCTCCTAAAGGAGCTGTTTGGGTCCAGTACAAGTGCAACGTCTAACGCTACGGTTAGACCTACAGGATTTAAACTTCATGAGCACTGCAAAGGTGTTCACAGGCCCTCAGGATCTGTTTGGCTGTCTTCTGTCCTGTCTGGTGTTCTTCCCACTGCTCAAAGACATGCAATTTTTTTAAGACATGTAATGTTGTACTTTTAACATCGACTAAATTTGCGACTTTTTCTCACCTCACTCTGAACGGAAAATACTATATAAAAAGTCTCTAAGAAGGAAGACTGCAACAAAAACGAGATTTCATTGAGTTAAGTATTGTTTCGAAATTAGAACTGAAGCTGTGTATATTAGTGTATTACAGAGTATAAGGTATAACCTAAACAAACCAAAAATGACGAAATAAACCAAATTAGAAACACATTGCTGCAAAACCAGATCAAATATCAATCTGTAACTGCTGCTATTAATAACTTTATCAATTTTTCACCCGCCCTGTTTGATATTGACGTTGAACTATACCCCTAGGCACCAGTGATTTCCATTCACATGTACAGGAAATATTATCTTGTTTGTTGATGTTACTTTCACCTGAAAAAAAAAAGCCATTCATTTTTCTTTTAGTTCGAGGTCGAAAAACAAGCGAAATAACTATACCAGCCCCTACTTTAAAGTGCTACTGCGATGAAAATCAAACACTTTTTTTCTGAAATTTTTGAGCCAGAAATTAATGTTTAGACATTTATCTTTAAAAAGAAATGTTATTCCGACCAACCTGACAAAGTAGTTTCCCTAAAAAGGCTGCCCGAAAGTGCGTAAAATACGCCCGCCATTACTCAAACAAAAAATCACTTGAGCCGTCAAATTCTTTCAGCGGTTTTTCTCGTGACGTCATTGTATCATCAACATGCGCTGTTAAGAGGAGGTAAACATGTCGTCTCGATCAAGTTCTTCCTCTTCCGCGTGCGAAGACATTTCGAATTCATGTTCTAACGCGGATAGCGATATCATGTCTGACAATGGCGGTGATTTTATTCCCTATGAAGAGGATTTAGAGCCTTTGGCGACTGAGGAAGAAGCGGCGGCCTACGAAGAAAACGTGGCTTTAGAAGAAGATCAGGAATGTGAGTTCCAAAGGCGCTTTGCTGGCGAGGTAGACATCTCTACATGGTAGGCATGACTTCAGTAATTATTCAGTTCTTCTCTATCATGGTGCATTTTGGCATTAAAAATTTTCACACAGTATGAACTCAATTCGTTTCAATCGATTTTTCATTAGGTGCACTTGTTCGAATTGTTCCGTCGCCTTCGCCACGAAGGCGGAGGAATGTATTTGTTGCAAGGAGATGGATCGCGTGGGAGAGATCATGAGTAAAATAGAAAGGGAAGGTGACTGTGTAACTCTTCATCCCGGTTTTCAAGATGTCTGCTTAAACCGATGGGTTCTTGAAGTGGCATCGTTGACTCTAAAGACCAAAGCTGGAAAAAGTTACCGGGCATTGTTCAGTCAAGGTCTTAGAAGCGAATCACAGTAAGTTATTTATTTTTCCCGTGCATGAATTTTGCCAAGAAAATATATGTTGTTCTCTCTCTAGTTGTTGTTGAGTAGCTGAAATGTCTTGAAGTGAGCATTAATATTCTTTCCTTTGTGAAGAAACATAACTATTCCCACAGCTGTTTGTTTACAAACAAACACGCAACCGTGAGGTTTTTCTCAGTCCTACATTAGTAGAATTTCAAGTGTAAAAAAAAGCAAAACAAGTACAAATGTAAATGAAATTTCATAGTTTGGCTGATAAAAATAATTTTTTACTTTATGAATGAAACCACATGGAAGGTTGGATCTGCAGTAAAATACCACTAAATCTTGATTGAGACAAGCCAAGTAAAAAAAAATTCCATTTCATTACAGGTTTCTTCGATCAGTGTCCTACAGACAATTCACCAGACTCCTATGGGATTTTGCTGGCAGCTCCAAGCGCTTTCCTTTGCCATGTTGTGCCTACAGAGCAATAAGGACATCCTTTCCGAGTGAAAGTGGGCAATACCATGGCTTTGAGGATGACCAAGTATAGATGATGATTATTGTGAACTGTGAACTGTATTATCTTACACCAATGTACATGTGTGAAAATCTGCGTCTGGCTTTTTGCCTGTCATGTGACCACCTCGGGTTTACATTTTGGTGGCTCGCTTCAAGATAGGTCAGTGGGTAGTCACTTATGGGAGTGACTCTTCATTTCAATGTTGTTTCTGACATTGAAAATAATCAGCATAAGGCAAGCACAATTTTCCCTTTGTCAAAAGTGACATTGTCACTGTAAAAAATGTTTTATTCACAGTTGAATGTTTAACACAGAATGTTTATAAGTCATTGGTCATTTTTTTTCTCAGACTTAGAAATTATATAGCAGAAACAGTAATATTTATTTCAAGCCCTATGAATATTTTGGGACACTTGTCACAACAATGTTATCACCATTAAACAGTTAACACCTACAAGGTCGTTTTGTTAATGTTATTTCTGTTGGGATAGCAAAAAGCATAAACTATTCAATCATGCTGTGCACTTATGTCCCCTTCTAGGCTGTCCACACTTGCTGCATATTTGTACCCTCCCCCTTCCTCTGCCACGGTTTGTCCTTGACGCCCCAGCTCTTGCTTGGCCAGGTTGACTGCCTTGTCCTAAGGTTTCTAGTTCAGCTTCTGAGATAATCAGGGAAAGTCAAATAAAATGACATTTGTAAGAATCATTGCTATCCAGATTACTGCTTATTAATTTTGTGGAATACATGTACCTTTTCAATTGAGAAATGTGTCTTTGAAAATCTGCATTCAACATACTAAGGCTCAATTTCTGTCCCTTTTCGGGAAAATAAGTTCACAATGCTTCCCTCCAATACATGTATACCATGCTTGAAAGAGTGGTGGTGGTCAAGCCTACAGGGTAACCTACCTATTTCTTAGTGTCATTGTCTAGTTTTCAGTGACTGACCCCAAAAAGTCATGCATGATTATCATACTAGTAAGCAAAAGCCAGGGAGAGAATTGTATGCTGAAGATGTTTTTACCTGAACACGTTGGAGGACAAATCACTGTTTCCTTTTGTTTCCTTTCATGGTGTTTTTGTATGGCTTCTTCCTTTGACTGTTTCTCAAGCATTGTGTGCATGGATTCAGGAATGACCTGTTTCAGTTCATCAGCTACACGCTTGAGATCATCTCTTGAAGTGCTTACCAAGGCTTGATAGATTTCAGCAACATAATCTGAAGAGGAACAGAGTTTCATGAGATGTACACAAACTGTTCCATGGAGTAGTTGAGTGATGACTTCACTTGGTAAGTACATTTTTCGGTTAGTTAGAACTTAAGCTGTATTCTAGTCTTTGAAAATTCTGAACTTTATACTTCACTATATGCATTTTATGCAAAGCAAAAGTTTTAGTTATCTTTATTACATTCCATACAGTGTTTATGTACAGGGTGTAGATGCAAGTTTTGAGAAATAAGCTTTATTCCTGGGCTATTCATTTTGCAAAAGTATTTACAGGTACATGTATTCTTTCAACAGAATGCATATCTACCACAGCTAACCATAGTTTGAGGCTACTCTGGCTTCCCTGACTGTTGCCTCTCCATCCTTGTATTTTGGGTAGGTAACGCGAAGTCGTGGTTGGCCTTGATCGTCTACCTTTGTGTCTCTACGAAGGTTGTAATTGAAGTGGAGCGCAGCCAGTATTGATCTTGAAAGAAAAAGGAAACATGAAAAGAAGCAAATTGTATTGGTGTCACTTCTTCATAACAGTTGCTGTTGCTCTAGGTACAAGCATATTTTAATGTAGTGAAAGTCACAAGAGCCATTGCAAACCTACAGCCTGTACCATAAATGAAGGGCTGGGGTATGTGGAAAAAGGCCATAAGTAACTTGATGAAACATCAAATTCTCCCTGTGCTTCACAAGGGAAAATAAGGAAATTTGGAAGGAGAATCTAGCAGTTTATTTATTTTTTTTAGGGATTTTTTCCAGGCAACCCTTCAAATGTAATTCTTCATCTCACCTGCAAAGCATACCCAGGTATGAGTAGGCTAGCATCTTAGGGGCAAATTGGTTTACAACCGAGTGGTAGCCTTCCAAACAACTTGTTTGCTCGACTGATGAAGCCTTCTCTATAGCCTTTGTGAGGTGGATTTTGTTAAGAGCAGTACACATCTTTTCATATGCCTCTGATCCTGCAATGAAAGCAATACAAGGTAAATGTCAATAAATTGAATACAGTAAATCACTAGCTAGAAAATGAAGGAAAACACACATTAAATTTGTGTGTAGTTTCAGCTAATGAGACCTAAAACAGGGTCAGTGCTGTCAGCAATCACAGCGACTACGACAACAATTCCAGTGTTCCTAATTTGTTGTCTTTCTATCAATTTAGTAGATGGGGCTCAAACTCCTAATACCCAGCAAAAAACCTTGCCTTTGAACCATAATGCCATTCCCACTAAATTTCTCATCAAGGTGTAAAATTTACACAGCATACCTGTATGTAACATTTGTATAAAATATCACCAGCCCATTGGCACTACTGTACCTTTAGACATCCACACTTTTGGTTTGAGAATGTCTCCATGAGCACAAGCATTGAAGAGCCTATTAGGAAGGTCCTTGTGTTTGTTGGTGACGTGACTTAAGAAGGCTTGGAATTTTGCGAGTTTTACCTTCCCCAGACATTCTTGTGTTGATGTGACTGCCCAATAAAAGTGTCGTACACAGGCCTTCCTCCAGCGGCCTATAATCTCACAGTCTTTTTCCTTGCTTAGTTTTGTAAGAATTTTTTGAATTTCTGTGTGGAATAAATGAAAAATTTAGTGCACAAAACATTTGAATAGGCTGTTCTAAGAATGGTGGTATTGGTTTGCTGCAGATCCCACAAAGTCCTTGTTTTATATTTTGCTTCCAATTGGTACTTACTCAAAGCACTACTTAGTACTACAAATAAATCATATAATAATAACAACAAAAGCAATAATTAGCATTACTTATCATTATCACTATCATTGTTATTATCACCATCATTAAATTTTATTCTTAGCAGTATTTTCAAACGAATAAATAAGCCAAAATGGGTATTGTGCTATCACAAAGTACTCAATTCCCTGTATAACACTTGCAAAATAATTAACAAAACATTATGCAAAAAATGTAATTATTGAAAGCATGTTTTATAATCTGATAACACTGTTTTTAGCCAATCATATGGTGCCAATCCTGTGTACTGTACAATTATAATTTATACTTATTGTAATTGATGTTAATATTTATTGTCTTTGCTTACTCTTGCCAATGTGCCAGAGATCAAAGAAATGGTTGATGATTGGCTTTCCAAGTTCAGTGCATTTTTTTCCACATTCCTCTCGCATCCACTTAGCAATGGAAGCATGCCGGTCAGATATGAATGAGTTAATGATTATGCCTGTAGCCAAAAGGTATGTTATGGCTTCTTTGAAGGCCATAAACTCAATTCCTGAACTGCTTCCTGCCTGATTAGCCTAGGAAACAGAAGAGATAAGTTTTACCGATAAGGTGGTTACCAGCTATTGATGAAAAAGGTTTTTCTTAATTTGAGTTACCATCTACAACCATTTCATGAAAGAAAAGTTTTATAACTTTAAAATCAGAAAGCTTGTTTAACTCCTCTGACTGTTAACCACGTTGTTGTGTTCTCTGCTTTTGTTAATCAAGGATTTGACATACAGGGGTTTTCATTCAGTGTGGTTCAAAGTAAATTTGCAATTGCTTTGCCATCATTGGATATGATTGGTTTGTAGGCTCTTATAAGGGGTCTTTGCCAACTAAAGTGTACTGTTAACTTGCCTGTACTAGAACAATGTGAATAATGAGGCCAACTGTACAGCAAAATATGGTATAAGTACCATACTTTGCTGAGTGGCCCATGCTGTCGTGGCGCCCATCTCCTGCTAGTACTACTTCTTTATCTTTCAGGGAGTCCAACAGTTTTGACTGGTACTTTCGCCAGAAGGAGATAATTGTTGGTATGAGGAGATGTCGCTGGTGGTAATAATAGGTTGGCTCGTTGTACACAAGTAGCCCCATGTGCCGAAACACTGTCAACACCTTCTTTACCGATGCTCCAGCAGAGAGAATGGCGAAACTGAGGAGGAGGTTTCCTGCAGGGAATTTCCCCATTAGATTTGGCTGACTATCCCAGGTGAATATCTCTTTACAACTGTTACACTTGGCTTTAATGGTCACTAGGGTTCCTGTTTGTGTGCAACTAGTTTCCGGGTTGGGCGTAAGGCAAAAATGACAGTACTGGAACAGTAGCAAGAGTTTGGAAAGAAAGACAATTCCTTTAGGTTCCTCACGCTCATCTTTTCCACTGTAATCCAACCTGTTGAAATAAGAAATAATTCCTCTGCTCATTTTTTTTTACCACATCAAGCCATTAGTTCACCTTCTCAACCAAGCACACCTGAAATCATGGAATAAAATGATACAGAAATTGCAATTTATGAAATTCCCTCTTCATACTTACCCGACTAAGAAAACATATGTAATAATTATTTTTTTGTTTGTGATGGATAGTGACTTTTAATTTATACTCCTTGTTTTTGCAGATCATACAAAATAATAGGATATTGTTTGAAGATAGGACTTTCATGTTAACTACAGTATACCTGGGTTTTGTGTTTTGGCTGTCAGATTTAATATCCTCCCCAAATTTGTCATATGTTTGGTCTATCATTTCAGGGGTCCAAGTAGGATCTTCATCATAATGTGGCTCATTGACATATTCTTCCTCGCTCTCCTCTTCCATGTCATCGTGAGTGGTGTTGCTGTTGCTGTTAATGACAGTGGAGTCATTAACATCTTGTGTTGTCATGTCTGAAAGAAAGAAAGAAAGAAAGAAAGAAAGAAAAATACGTCAGATATTCTACATTGTAACTGGTCTATCCAGGCAATTTAAATTGGGGACATAATTTATTTGAATTCATCCTAAGAGTGTTACCTGTATCACCAATATTATAAGCTTAAACTAATGAAGAAATTGCTGTACATGAATGTATCATCAGACTGTGGTGATAAATCGCAATGAAATCACTAGAAACTTTGATGCTTTGGCATTGCATGTAAAACTGTCAGTAGGCTGGAACACTTACCACAGTCTGGCACTAATGGTAATTCATTGTCATGTGACTGAAGTTGTATCTCCTGTAGTATATCCACCCATTGCTGTTGGTTTTGTGCCATCTTATTGGTCAGTCTGGTGACTTTAAATTTTAAGACTTTGACCTCCTTTTTGAGTTGTTTGTTCTCCTGAAACATGTCCTCGCATCTGCTGCATCCAACTTGATTTTCATTAGTCTGTTCAGTGGATTAAACACAGCTTAATTCAGGTTAAATATTTGGATGTAAAGATTAATGCACATGCTTTTTTGTATTGCAGATACAACCCTTTCCAATTGATTGATAGACATGCCTTTCATCATGCATCTGGGCCAAAATAAAGAAAGTGTTCAATAACTATTTTATTGTGATTTGGACTGCACTGCCTTGATTTTTTCAGTATCTTACTTAAAGGGTCTTCACAATACAATGTAAATGAAAGGATAACAGCTGAATCTTTTTTTATAAAAGAATTCTCTTACTATTGGGCTTGATGTCCAAAGTGGGTCACTTATGTCCACCACTGCAGGTGCTGGACCCTCTGTTTGGGTTGTCACTATATCCATTGCTGATTCTTGCTGAGCCTGAAAAACAAAAATTACAATAAATTTGTTATTACCTTCAGTATTTCTTAAAAACAAACTTCTGTCAGATTGTAGTATTTAGTGATTCCTTGACACTAAAATGTTTTGTTGTATACCTGAAAATCTATACAGCTGATACAGAGCTATGTATTCTGAAAGGCATTTGTAAAAGAATTCTCTTACTATTGGGCTTGATGTCCAAAGTGGGTCACTTATGTCCACCACTGCAGGTGCTGGACCCTCTGTTTGGGTTGTCACTATATCCATTGCTGATTCTTGCTGAGCCTGAAAAACAAAAATTACAATAAATTTGTTATTACCTTCAGTATTTCTTAAAAACAAACTTCTGTCAGATTGTAGTATTTAGTGATTCCTTGACACTAAAATGTTTTGTTGTATACCTGAAAATCTATACAGCTGATACAGAGCTATGTATTCTGAAAGGCATTTGTAAAAGAATTCTCTTACTATTGGGCTTGATGACATCAGTGGGCCGCTTATATCCACCACTGCAGGTGCTGGACCCTCTGTTTGGGGTGCCACTATATCCATTTCAGATTCTTGCTGAGCCTGAAAAACAAAAATTACAATAAATTTGTTATTACCTTCAGTATTTCTTAAAAACAAACTTCTGTCAGATTGTAGTATTTAGTGATTCCTTGACACTAAAATGTTTTGTTGTATACCTGAAAATCTATACAGCTGATACAGAGCTATGTATTCTGAAAGGCATTTGTAAAAGAATTCTCTTACTATTGGGCTTGATGACATCAGTGGGCCGCTTATATCCAACCCTGCAGGTGCTGGACCCTCTGTTTGGGGTGCCACTATATCCATTTCAGATTCTTGCTGAGCCTGAAAAACAAACATTACAATTACCTCCAGTATAACTATTGTCTGAAAACAAACTTCTGTCAGATTGTAGTATTTGGTGATTCCTTGTCACTAAAATGTTTTGTTGTATACCTAAAATCTATATAGCTGATTCAGAGCTATTCTGAAAGGCATTTGTTTCCAGTTTCTGTTAATAAAAGAATTCTCTTACTATTGGGCTTGATGACCTCAGTGGGTCGCTTATATCCAACCCTGCAGGCGCTGGACCCTCTGTTTGGGGTGCTACTATATCAATTTCTGATTCTTGCTCAACCTGAAAAAAAAAAAAACGTAAAAAGGTATTAATACAGGCATTTGAGCTGAAAACAGGAATGCTGTAGCTTTATTGCCAAGAGATACCTGCATAACAGTTTCCCCGCCTGTTGCCGACTCCACAGTTTGAATTGCTGCAGCATCTTCAACTTCTGACAAGTTTGCAGAGGTACTAGCTTCCTGTTCAAGAATCTCTTTCATTATCTACAAAACAGAATTGTTCGAGTGCAGAATCCTGTCAGATGGATGATGAATAAAAATTGTTTGATCTTATAGCCCATAAGATTATTATATACTGAGGCTCACTGATCCGTGTGTTGGCAAAGCACTGCTAGCAGTTTCCCATCAAATGTCACTGAAGGTCAAGTAACACTGAGGGTCAGACACTGGGCAAAAGTTTTATTTTCTTTCCGCCTACAAGGTCATAATGCAGCACTAGCATAATGTGACTGACTGCGTGTTATTGTTCCTTTTTACCACTTAACCGCTTTCAGCGGAAGCGATCACTAATATTAAAACATTCATTCATTTCCGCCCGACAAAAATACTTGCGCGAACGCAAAACGCGCCAAAACTATCAGCCATTCGGTGCGTGACATTAGGTGCTCTAATTCAGTGTGTGCAATCTACCCACAATGTAGGTAAAAAAAAAAAAAGGCAGTAGAAACTACGGTTTTCCACTCTGCGCGTCCAGAGCTAGTTTGTAGCGGCCAAGAAAAGTATTTGTCATGAGCACAATAAAAAAGACATCTGATTCCTGTTTGTGACTATAAACGCGGGATGGCTTAACTATTCCGGGGCACATTTCGTCTTACCACTCTTAAACGTATTGTCAAATTATTCATTTACTTCACAACCAGTGGTGAAATTACTTGATTAAGATATCAACCGTAAGAGAACCGCTTTGCGCTCTACCCTCCCCAAAAATTTAGTGAAATGTCGAGTGTTCACTTACCCTTCGGCGGCTTCTAGCCGAAATAGCGCTAGCCTTGCCCTCCACAGGTTTTTTCCAGATAGTAGGAATAGCTCCCACAATTGTCCTTCTCGGTGTTCCTGGAATATGAATTCCCCTCTCGAAGCAATCGGCCGTAAAGTGAACGGAGCAAATCTTGAAAGGTCCCTTGGGGTTGAAGTTTGCACGATGCGTGCTCACGAAAGCTTTCCACTTCGCCCGTTCCTGGCCATTTTTTGGCGCATGTAAAGAAATTCCAGCCTTTGGATTTGACTTGTTACTGCAGTCCTGTACAACACAGCGGCAAGCAGGCATTTTTGCCGAAATGCTTGATAAAATTTTCGAACGGCAAGCATGCAAGAGATGAAACGCGCTACTTTCCACGTGTGGAGCTGTCGCTTCCTCAGTACGCGCGCTGTGTTTTGATGATAACATGACGTCAGAACGACCTTTGACCACATCCGCCGTTCACGCTGGGACTTTTTTTTGTTTGAGTAATGGCGGACGTTCACTCGAGAAAATGACTGCTTAAAAAAACGGTCTTCCAGTAGGAATTTCGATCTCAGATTTGGCATGAGTAATAATATGGTTCCAAACATTACATAAACGCAAAAACAAATTAAACGCTTGATTTGATGGCAGTAGCACTTTAAACAAACTAAGGTAATATAATGTTTGCACCAAACCTATTCCGATATACAATACTTCCCCTAAATATCCGAATGTGGACCATTTAAAAATTAATTATACCGCATTTCTTTGCCAGTGCAAAATGCTCTGGCAGGTATGTCCATCTGTTAATGCTTTGTAAAAAAAACGAAGGATAGTGCACAATACGATCTCCCTGTGTGGTATACAGATGAAATAAAAAAAATAATAAAGGGAGTGAATGGAAATAACCGATGTTCTTTAATAACTGACAGAGGTTGTCCTCGCCTTTAATTTATACAATTACCAGTATAGATGATGTCTCTTCAAGAAGTGCAAAGTAAAAATTGATGACCTGGAAGACAAAAAAAACGTAGGTTCTGTTTTTAATGCGTCCCACCCACCTCCTTTCTCACAAAGAAAAACAACGACAGCAAACGGTTTATTTTATTTACTTATTTCAGACCATTTAAATATACGAAGAAGTATCAATTTCTGGTTGCTGAACTGAGCTTTTAAACTTGCTTTTAATAAACTCTCCCTTGAACTCAGTTGCTAATGCACATGACAGAACGCTTATTCAGAAAATAATGGTGCTTTTGTGAACAACGTATTTTTAAATAAATTTAAACATTTACCTTGTCATTGAGCCAACCGGGTATGAACTTATACTTGTTTAAAGCATAAGCGTCTATTATTTTACGGTCTGCACCAGGTTTTAGAGGATCGGACTGCACACGTTTCACATCTAACCAGGTCAGTGGCATGTTGTATCGCTTCACAATTTCTGCTTGAATGTCAGTCTTGCTGTCCATTTTCCACGTGTTCTCCACCTATTTTTGAAAGGATAAATTCATATTCATAGGATGCTATTGCATAAAATATATTGCAAAAGCTATGAGAGCGAAGTAGAATTTTAATTTACCATTTGCTTTTCTTGCGAGGTAAGGGGTTTCCACAATGGTGTATTGTTTGGCAAGTTAATAAGATCTTCCCCTGTAACTGAAATTAAAATTAAAGTTTGTTATCCTTTAATCTGTAATAAAATAACTGCAATTGTATGCTTTCAATATGTTTGCATGTACTACATGTACCTCTTGGTTCTATGTTTGCTTCTCCGGAAGTTTCCTCTCTTTCGACTTTGTCATCTTTCCCCTTAAAAGTGAAACCGAAATCATGGTACAAGCTCCAATGGGAAATAGAAATGAGGCTATAGCCAGAGGTATCCCGCTTGGAGAGTTTCACACCCAGCTGCTACTGGAGAACCAAGAATAGACTGTTCTTCCAAAAATCGTGGTTTAATGCAGGAGTGAAGGAAATTAAGGACTTACTTGATGCAGAGCAAAATTTCATAAGTTACAATACTTTTACTGCTAAGTGCAATATTAAGCCTAACTACCTAGAGTTTTACAAGGTAGTCTCTACATTGAAACAATTTATAAAAAAGTGTTCTCCAAACCTAAATAACCCTACCCTAATAAAAGATACTGCTGAAATGTACTATCATTATTGAATATTTGCAAGACTTTCTACAAATATATCATGGGAAAAAAATCCTCAACCCCCATAAAAAGCCAAGGAAAATGGAAATGTGGAGGCGAATTGGGAAAACACCTATTGTTTGCCCTTTTTATGTACAACAGAAACAAAACTAAGAGTTTTTCAGTTTAAATTTTTATACAGACGGATAGCTACAAACGACTTTCTTCATAAGATAGGCCTAAAAGAGGTAGACTCTTGTTCTTTTTGTGGAAATTTCACCGAAACTCTTATCCATTTGTTTTGGAACTGCACATATACCCAGACTTTCTGGAAAAGTGCTTTCAATTGTATTTCCCAAAATCTTACTCTGACGAAAGTAATCTCCTTCTCTCCTGCCCTTTGCCTTGGCTTTATTGATAGTATATCAAACTCACTGCTTCATTACTTTCTTCTCATTGCTAGACACTATATATACACTTTGCAGACTAAGAAATGCTCTCCCTAAGCTACAGGTATACATACAATCTACTATGAACTTCATAGAAAATTGAAAAACAAATAGCTCTTGACAACAATAATATAACTTCTTTTAAGAAGAAATGGGCCACTTTTAAATACTGCCCCCCACCCCCCCCCCCCCCCCCCCCCCCCCCCTCCAGAGAAATAATTAAAACTGCAATTTTAAATGAAACAAAGATCACGTAGACACTGAAAACCGAAGCCAGAGCACCCAGTCGGATATTTTATGTAAATAGGGTAAAGTATTATGTAAATAGTACTAGTGCAGTGTTGTTACGAGATATGTTAAATGAACTGTAAGTAGTGTTTTAAGTAACGTTTGAAATGTAAGTTTTGTAGTAAGTAACTTATGTACTAGTGTAGGTGTAGTATGAAGTGTAAGCTTGTAAGATGTAAATTAAATAACAAAAACAGCTCGCATTCTTGATAACACAAAAACATCGCTGAGTTGGCAATAAATTAATTAGTACTCTTAACCCATTGACACCTGAGGATTTTTACGTTTTTGAGTGATTTTCTGCATACACACGCCCCATAGGATTTCGTGACTTCATATTTGAAGTTACCATTGAAAGTGCTGCTGTTCTAAAACACGGAATGCTCGAGTTTACTGGAAACGTCATTGTGACGTTGGCATTTCGCTTCGTTCGTTCGCAATAAAGACTTCAATATCATGTTTCTGCGATTTTTTGTAAGTTCACAGCCATTTTTCATCTTTAGTAGCTGCCTGATGAGCATGAAGGTAGTTCAGAGTCCACTTCTCAACGAAGCGAGTTAGGTGTTGTACTTCGTTTACGAATTTTGGCTCGTTGCTCGTTGAACTGGAAAAATGGCCGCCTAGAAACGAAGTAGCTTTGGGACTCGACTCTGGATGAATTTCTCGACCTACCGCGGCATATTTTGGAAGTTGCGACCACAGGAGAACACAACAAGCGCGAAATTTCGGCGGTGGGTCAGAGTGGCTGTGGACTTAGTATATATATGAAAAGTGTGGAGGACGGAATGAACGCTGTCGAAAAATCTCGTTATTTCCCAGCATGCAGTGCGGTGGTGATGTTGAAAATCGAGGCAAGGTGAGTATGCACTAGAATAAGAAGCTGTAGCTCGGCCCGAGCAACGAATAAGAGCAAAAAAATTCACTGCTAAGCTAGGACTAGGACTGAATTTTGCTGTAAATGCGTTTGCCACGATGATTTGAATAAAAAAAACTAAAGGCAAAAACGCGATTTTTGTTGTTTTTCCATGACGTTAAAAACGGTAATTTCTGTTATTGTCCAAATTCAAACGCTGATATTCTGGAAAAGTCGCTGACTTTTTTGTATTTATTGGGTATCTCAATTTGAAAGACTTTCTAGTCAATGCTCACAACTGCTAGTTAAGGCAATGTTCGCACGATTGAGAAAGTTACATCACCACTGATGTGCCAGCAACTAAGCCCGGAAGAAATCATACGAAAAAAACCTGGCCGCGTAGCTGCTGGGAATAGATTAGCAGAATTCAACCGTCAGGCTCGCAAAGTAAAAAAAAACTACAGCAATAGCAAGAAAAAGCAAACTCCACAACAATGTCAAATGAGCTCACACCTACCACTACCTCACAATCTCAGGCTGCTACATCCTGGGGATTGGTGGGTTAATTGTCACTGCTTTGGGTGTATACTACCAACCTGAGGCTATTTTGAGCGCCATTGAGCGTAACCAACAGAGAAACAACACATCCAAGCAAGCAAGCACATGGGATGTCCAAGACACCACTCCAGCCTCACAATCAAGCACGCGCCCACCAAAAAGTAACTTCTACACTCTCAAGATGAGGTAGAGGTTTAGGAAACACGATATATAGGCTGCCATGTCTGATTACAAGCTTGTGAAAACAATCACAGATGTCACTACAACTGGCCTTGCCGCTGGCATTGGCTGGATCACTAAAATACCGTCAAAGAGATGTTCACAGCTGACCCCAGCACAACATGTCAATTATTAACACAGAAAAGAAATTGCTAAGTCAAGATCATATTGGTTGTGTTTTCACTAGGCCGATTTACTAAGCTGAACATTTTTTCTAGGTGTTTGTTTACAGACCGACACTTACTAGTTAAACATGACATCTGTTTTCATTGTGAAATTTAACCCGGAATTTAAGTCGATAACTCAGAAGATTCAAATTACAAAAGCGCGCAACTTTCAAAAATGGTGGGAGGTGAAGCATTTTTAATGACTTCTCTTCTATATATTCTCGCTATATTTATGCGAAGGAGAAGGCGTTTCTTAGAGAGGATGCGGTCAATGTCGGCGGGTGCTTGTAGAGGGAGATGCATGTGGCATAAATTGCAGTGGAACTACTGGTGATGGGCAGTACTTGAATGAGGTAACTGGTTCTGCATGCCGGCGCCGTGGAATAGATGGGGTCCTAGCTGAGGAACTGGGGAATCTAACGGGGCCGTAGGAATTGTAAATTGAAAGAAATGGGAAGGATTGTTGAACTCTTCTGCCACGTTAAAAGTTCTGTTTTGCAAACTGAACCACTGAACCACGAAGCGAGCGTCTCGCAAATAATATTATTTGGCAGGCATCTGTCACTATGCGCAATGCGATTGGCTGCGGTATTTATCAGGACAAGTTATACCATCTCGCAAGGTAGTATAACTCTGCATGAATTTCCGGTCATAAAGGCGAGATAATCCCTTGTTTTGCCTTGTGAAAACAGTCTGTATTTTTAACTCGCTAAACACAAAACGAAGTGTTTTCACTGTATTTCCGGACTTTTCTGGCTTTATCTAGTTAAAATTGTCCTAGTGAAAACAGCCATTATATAACATTTATTGGCAGAGAAGAGAGGGAAGAGGGAAAGGGAGTGAGGGCGAGAGAAAAAAGACTGGTTTTCGGGTTGATTGGGGTCATAAAAACCCTGGTTTGGGCTAGTTACTGGAGGCGGAGCACACGAGTTGTAAATCCGGCTGTGACTTTTCTTATTTTTTTTCGTGTCACATTAGCGCATGCAAATTTATGCACGCATATTTAAGTTTATGTCGACGACTATATGGCTTTCAGCCATGAAATACAGACCGCAAAATCTCTCCGTGTGTTGACTTGAGAATCAAAATAAAGAACTACAGCGTACAAGTGCACGTTTTCAAGACAATGCAAGACGTTCATGGATGGATAGGACCTTTTGATATTGTGTTCGCCGCTTATTCCTGTGGGATTTTGCTCCGGTAAGTTTTGTGTTTTATATAACTTGCTATTTGCTTACCACGATCGAGCTTAAGTGTCGGCTAGTGAATGTAGTGTAGTCTTACTTTTAAACCCGTGTATATGTGAAAGCGTAATGAACGGTTATCGGTAACGGTGGCTAAATAAAACTCACTGAATCACTCGCTCGCTCCTTCCATCAGCTGTAAACTTAGTGACTATATGCTTTGTTACGAATACGTTTCGTAACAACAACAACATGAATCCAGCGATCACAATCATTAATTTGATGTAAACGTATAGACAACAATAAGCTTACAGATGTTTTGCATTTGGAGTTTTTAGTGCAACATTAAAATCGATCTAAAAGGATTTTGACACCGAAACACGCATTTCGATGCGTATCTACATTAAAATAATAAAATTTGAGCATGTGTTCCTCGATAGCCTAGTGGATTGATGCTATGGCTTAGCTCCGGAAGGCCCGAGTTCGAGTCTCGGTCAAGTCCTTTTTTTTTCTTTTTTCCGACTGAACATTATAAAAGTGATGCACTGTTTTTATTTGTTCGTCAAAAATCCTTACGTTTAATTTTTTTTTTTTAAATATCGAACCATGTCAGTGTGAAAACGTAAGCTTATGGCAATATTGCGTTACGCGTTAGCATTTTTCTTTACGGGTTGGCTCTTAGGAGCCTTTGATTAATAGACATAATTTTAAGCTTATGTTTCTCCGTAAAAGCACTCAAAACACTCGGGAATCAATGCTGCAATGAGTGAAAGGCTCCACGAGTTCAAGCTGTGTACAGCTTCTTGTTTAAATAGTGAAATTGCTGTAATTTTTGTTGACCACTTTTTCAAAAATTCAGCTATATATACATGTGTATGGAATTAAATAAAAACAAATAAGAAAAAAGATAAGAAATGAAACTTGCATTATAATATATTTTCTTTATCCTGATTTTTAATCAGCAGTGTGAGAACAATATATTGCATAGATTAATTATCTTTGTTTAATATCATTAAGATACATGTAGGCTTATATACTACCTCTAATGAATACAATTATTATTACCTAACTATTATTGCCTGAGTCTTTGCCTTTCCTTCAGTCAGAAGTATAGTGTTAATCCTCTGAATGAGGCTCAATTGATGATTTCTTTGGTTCGTGAGGACTCCATAGCATAATGCTATTGGTGGAACAAAACTGTCAGACAGCTTCCTGTTATTTTGCACCTTGTTAAAAAAATGTCTTGGACTAGTGGGCATGTTGATGCCAATTCGTGGATAACTTTTGACCGTTCAAATTCTCCCATATCTTTGAAATCTTTCTGTTGTAAAATAGAAGGCTTCTTTCTTTTGCATAGGTTTGTGCATTGTAAATTCAATTCTTGAAGAAACTTTGCTTTGCACTGAAGTTTGATGGCTGGTATTTGAAACAAAAAATCTATCACAGCTGGAAGCGTTGTTTGGAGTGCTAGCAGTAGTCTGATTCTTTCTCATCAAAAGTATTTCCGGATGAGCGCAGAACTTTAAGGAAACAAAAAAGAAATGTGAGTGAAAACAAATTAATTAACCCTTGTATGACCTAATAACAAAGAAGGTAGAACATTACAATTTCAATATGTATAAAATGTTTTAGCATTCAAAACTATAAATAAGCTTTACAATTAAATAGGCTTGATTTCATAATACATCTTTTAAGCCCTTGGCATTTTAGTAATAGTGTCATACAACAAAAGTAGCTTAAAATATTACCTCGGGATCATTGCGACCAGTTTTGTTGAGGATGCCACTTGTTGTCTGATGTTTCACTGGCCTATTTCACTTTTCTTTGGCTTCCCATCTGCAAACAAACTCCGTGCTATTTCACCAAACTTGCATCTTGTTCCTGGCTCTTGTTTTCTGTAACTGTTGGGTGCCTTTTTTCTCAATGGGTTGAAGGGTGGGTTTGATATTGTATTGCTATTGATTTTACTTTGAACGTGAATAGCTTTAGCGAAACACACTGTCCTTTACATCTCCTGTAACATTGGATGGTAGTTCGGCAGTAGATTTTATGTCAATGCCAATAACATCTTTAATGTATTCGTGGAGTTTAAAATCTGTTCGAACCTAGCTAAATATATCAGTAAAACGGTGTGAACGTTTTTATTTTCTGTGTCAAAAAAAAACACATTGAAGACGCTGGTCACTTACTTTAGATGAATACCATTAAGAATAATTGAGAGATGCCAAAAATATTTTCACAAAAACATAGTGCTAGGGTTCGGTGGAAAACGCGGAGTGCGGAGTGCGGAGTGTGGAAAATGCGGAGTGCGGAGTGTGGAAAATGCGGAGTGTGGAAAATGCGGAGTGTGGAAAGTGCGGAGTGTGGAAAATGAGGAGTGTGGAAAGTGCGGAGTGTGGAAAATGCGGAGTGTGGAAAGTGCGGAGTGTGGAAAGTGCGGAGTGTTTGCATTTTCTTTTAAAAGCTTTATTTTTTGAACGGTAACAAAAAGGTAAATAAAAGAGTCTTTAAACAATAGTAATAAAGTCTTTGAAAAAGCGATACATCTTTACAAAAACATCTTTGAACTGTAACAAATAAGTAATCCAAACAATCAACGCGCATAACATTATTGTGATTTACAAAATTAATAGTTCGTACAAAATTAATAGTTCGTGCAATGCACAAATCATTGCCTTTTCAGTTGCTTAAACGATAGTAATAAGTTATTTTAAAAAGCGATACATCTTTCAAGAAAACAACTTTGAACTGTAACAAATAAGTAATCCAAAAAAATCAACGCGCATAACATTGTGATTTACAAAATTAATAGTTCGTACAAAATTAATAGTTCGTGCAATGCACAAATCATTGCCTTTTCAGTTGCTTAAACGATAGTAATAAGTTATTTTAAAAAGCGATACATCTTTCAAGAAAACAACTTTGAACTGTAACAAATAAGTAATCCAAAAAAATCAACGCGTAAAACATTATTGTGATTTACAAAATTAATAGTTCGTACAAAATTAATAGTTCATCCAAGGCACGCATTGCCTTTTTAGTTGTTAAAACAAACAATCCTGTTTTCTAATTACGACCGATACATGTTCTTGGGGAAAAAACGCTACATCTTCGCATTTTCGCCGCTTAATAATACTTAATAATATATTTTGTAGCTTAAAAAATGATCATTTACAAATAGGTCATGATACCGAAAATCAACTCGCGTAACGTTGTTATGGACCGAATGCAAATATGGCCGCCCAACAATTTTTTGTTTGGACAGGTTCTCAAGAAAAGAAAAGCAATTGAATAATGATAAAGATCAGGTCAAAATAAGTCATTGTGTGCATTTTCAAGGCTAGATTCTTATTTTAGGAGAAGTTATAGGCAATCAAATTTTGGGAAAAACGTGAAAGCGAGGCTAGTCAGGATAGAATCTCTTTTCTCATACAAATGCTTAAAATTCAGTGAGCCATAACTTTGCAACCGTTAAACCAAAAACACTCAAACTTTGCAAGATGATACACTTAGCAGCACTTGTTTACGTGATGTCATTAATTTCTCTGAAAACTTGGCCAAACAAAAAATTGCCTGGCGGCCATATTTGCATTCGGTGTATATGGCCGTGTCTCCCAAGGACTGGAAACTACCGAATTCAGGAATGTGATTGGTTGAAATCGATATTGACCGCGATCTAGATTTTCCCATCTAGACCGGCATCTAAGCCGTTAACTTTTTGCGTTAAAAAGATACAAGACTTAATGTTTTCTTTTTAAAAACTTAAATAAAGCGCCGAAAAAGTTGGCGAGAAAAGAAAAGTTTCGCGCCAAAAAACGCAGCTGCCACTATCAATATTGTTTCCCTGCGGCTTGGTTTCTGCAAAATTGTCCAAAATTGATCAAAAAATAATGAATATGTACGAACTTAATCGACAAATTTTAAGAAGTCTTTTCAGCACAAAGCTGGCGTTAATCGACTTTTTACGCAAATTTAAGTAAAACGACGGGGAAAACATTAACAGATTCTCGTATTTACTTTAGCATTATTATTAGAAGTTATTCTGTCTCTTTTGTCTCGAAGCAGTCGGGACTATAAACTGTAAATTGTAAAGAGATCGGACTATTTCTTGTTTCCACTCATATTAAAAATTCCGATTTGTTCACTCGTACGATTGTTTCTTGAACTGACCGATGAAACTTATCTCTAATAAATCGATGCTAATCGAATTAATGTTTTCTTGTTTGGCCATATAATAACCATCTTATTAACCGACCTTAGTCGGTATGTATGGGAGAATCTTGACCTCATTCGTGAGTACACAACCTCGGTCAAGATCCTCCCATACAGACCTCCTGCTCGGTTAATAAGAGGAAATTATGAATGATCCGTACAAACCACGCATCATTGTATTTTCATTTCTATAAAAAGTAGTGAAAAAATGAACAAGCATTATAGCGGTTTCACTTAAGTGTCGAAAGTAATTTGCGTTTACTTTGGTTTTGCATTACTACGCCTTATGATTGGCGTAAAAAAATTCGCGCTACTTTCTTAACCAATCAGAAGTTAAACCAAAACCAATAACAAGTTAAACCAAAACCAATCGCAAGTAAAACTAAAACAAATCGTGACTTGCTACGAGTTTTGATTGGACAATCGATTACTCTGCGTCCTTTGTGATTGGCCAAAGTAATTACTGGGGTTTTGGTTTTACGACACTCAATTGAAAATTGCTCTATTGCAAGTTGACAAACTCAATGTGAAATCCAAAAGATTTCAACATTTCCCTCTGGCCTTCGTCGAGTGAATTGTAAGTGGGGAGGTTGATGATAACTTTTCCGTTGAAGACAGGGTTCTTCCTTTGGATGTGCGCCGGATTTGGGTGGTAGTAGGTGTTCGCAAAATCTGCGCTGTACACCAACACTCCACTGTTCGCATCCCTGCGCACCACTCGCCGATCGAAGTGCTTTACCACTATGTTAAAAGGGGGCTGACGATACTTTTCTGAAAAATTGTCGCCGCACCCATAACACTTGTGTACATTTCGGGGCAATTCCACCAGCTGGTATTCATGTGGTGACAATCCAGCGTGCCATGCTCCTGTCGATGCCGATGGTAGATTAGACAACGAGCGATGATGTGGTGCCGCTTGGAAACGGACTTGGGGCGTTTGAGCTTGAAATGTATGATGAAAACTTCCCCCATTGAAAGGAAAGCCTAGTGGATGATACATGGTGGGGTAAAGGGAAGGCGGCTGTGCTTGATGGGTTGGACCACTTGGTTGGTACGATGGGAAGGCGGGTGTGCTGGATGGGTGAGCTTGATGGGAAGGCATGATGGGTGTGCTTGATGGGTGTGCTTGATGAAAAGGCGGTTGTGTTTGATGGGTGTGACCACTTGGCGGGCACGATGCGGGATACAACTCACTACCACTTGCCTCAGCACTTGGCGCGGATGGCAACAGGGGGTTTCGAGGGACTATCACACTTGCTGGTTGCTTTGTGCGTCTACTTCTTGGCGGCCTCTCCCCCTTTCGGCCTCTTCCAGCTGGCATGCCATGGGTGATTGCTTTGCTGAAGTTAAGCCCGCCTGTCTTGCGCTTGTTCGTCACCAGCCACTTTAAGTATTCACCAAGGGAGCCCCTTTTTAACGACGCAGCTACAGCATGGGCACAAAAGTAAGACGCGGAGTATCCTTGGCAATCCTGACACTCTACTTTCCCATTAGGGTACACGACGATGATATGCGGCTTCGTGGGCTTTGATTTCGAGGGAATGATGAGGGTGTCATGTGCTGAGGCTGCTGGTAGCTCGGTTACTTTTCCTTCCTTCACCAATTCTTCTCCTTTGTGTGCAATGAGCTTTAAAACATCGGGGGTAATCCAGTCCACCCCGGCAGAAAGAATCTGTTGGAAAACAGCAGACTCGCCTTCCACTAACTTTTTATTCACAGAGGCTATGGTGTCAGGAGTGGCTTCTTCAAGGCCAATGCGGTGAATGCGCGAGAGAGCTTCTTTTCTCTGGTTGTTTGTCATCTTGGCCCATATGTCTCCTGTTACAACTAGGTGGCGGAACTCTGGACGAAGTTGGTACTCTCCTTTGTCCAATACAGCCAACTCCAGTTCTTGCTCCTGACTCTTCACCAATTTTTCGAGGGTCTTAACGAGGGTATATTCGTCAATTTTGGCAGTTCCGCATTCACGCTTCACGCAGTCCTGAAGGACACCATTTGTGCGTTCAGAGCGATTGGTTGTGAATTTGTCGGGTGGGCAACCAAGGCCAGCTCTTTGGCGGACAGGACTAATAACGCTGCGTATGAATTCTTCTTTTTTTTTCGAACCAAACCAAGAGTGGAAGGCTTTTCCATTTGAGTGGAGCGATGACCACTTTTCCTCCAGACTTTCAAACTGGCCAATAAATTCTTCTGTACTTCCTGCATCTGAGAGTCCACTCTCAAAAACGCTGCCTATTTTTCTACCAAAAATATCATCCATTATATTCTGCTTACTTTCTCCTTTAATGTCCATAGACACGAGCTTTGTGTCTATATTTTTGCGAAGGTGGATTTCGCAAAGCAGATGAGTAGCTCTTTCGAAGGTTTGGTTAAAACCCCCTACTAACGCCTTTTCGTCATCTGTCCCGAAAGCCATTAAATTCTTCAATTCTGGTTCAAGAGACTTCAGGGTTCCTCCAAAGAGCGAATATGTCGATTGTGTCTTCTTTTCGTGTATAAGCACCGGGCCAATCATTGTTGGGTGATTGCTGTCTTCTCTGCGAAGAACCATGAGATGTTGGTATGAGATTGGTGTGACATTATATGGACCAAGATCAAACGTTGGGTCTACGGTTAGAGGTCGATACTCCACCGGATTACAGCAGAATCGCTTCAGATCATCTAGCTGTCTGTTTGTTCCCATGACGCACAACGGCTCAGCTCCAACTCTGACGTCACGAACAAATGCAGTCTTTGGATCCCTTGCTTGGATCTTGCTCTCATTGAGTAGCATATACCAAGGGTCTGTGTTTCTCCCTGCACCTGACATGTTTTTAGGGTAGATTCCTTTGTTGACAGCTTTACGCTTTATATCTTTGACTTGCTGTCGATTTCTCGGGACCTGGCCTAATCCCACGCAGGATTGCAGACCACCAAGCCCCTCTGTTATGGCGTGATGAACGGCTTCTCTAGCTTTCATTTCCCCTGCGACAATTTTCAGCTGATCTCTTGTGCTTTCCCAGGTACGAACATATGGCGTCCTCTTTTTCTTGGAATTTCCATGAGGCATTTTCAGAATAGGATGTTCCTGACCACTCTTGAAGGAGTACTGTACAAGACAATATCTGTGCAGTTGTCCTCCAGGAACTGCAAGGGAAAATAAATATTGAGACTATAGACCATGTATATTTTCAATACACACTGGTTTACAGTATAGTCAGCTCTCGCCTTGAGGACACCCCGCTATTACGGACTCTCACAGCTTCCCAGCCAAAGAGGTTTGACTGGAAATGACTCCCTGTGTATTACGGACTCTCGCTATCGCAGGCGCTAAACGACGTCCCGAGGGTGTCCGTTATAACGTATGTTGACTGTACTCAGCTTTCTGAAATGTATATATTTTTTATGTAGACATTTCACTTTTGAAAATATTAAATTCTCCATGAAAGTGATAGACAGGGATGAAGTTTTTGTTTTAGGAACCAAGTCTCTTGGTGAAGACTGGAAGCCAACAACAATTAAAATTAAAGTCAACAATTTAACTACCGGCGTCTGTTTCACTTACGGAAAAGGAAATCGATCCTCTTCTTGAAGTCATTGTCGTGCTTCAGCATGTAGTATTCCCTCTTTAATGTCGCCACGTCTGGGTCGCTTGACTCCGCAGCAGTCACTAGAGCAGAATTGTCATCCGTCCATTCTACGCTAAAATAGAATTTGTCGTTGCTGTTATTTCTCCAGTTACCCACGTCGTCGCACTTGATGTCTTGAGCTGATGGAAGAGCTTCAAGGTCAACAAGGAATGAAGCATGGTGATAAACTTCGAGGGGCTGGATAGAGCAAATTTTAGCGCTTGAAGGTAGATCTTTTTGCAGCAGGGTGGTCACTACCGTTTTCGGCTTCATAACTTCACGGTTTTTAGAAAACAAAGGAAGAGCTTCATTTCCATTGTAGAATTGGAAGGACTCTTCTTCTTCGTCTACGTTTGTCTCCTCTCCATCTCTTATTTCTCCTGCACTATCTTTGCTCCTGCAGAAATAAAGGAACCCGCACGCATTAAATCGCTATCGCGTTAGAGGTTTTTCTCTTGTTCGATCGAGTAAAACAAGTACCGTAAATGCTCGAATAAGCGCCCAGCTTCCAATAAGCGCCCCGATTCGAATAAGTGGCCCTCTTAAGGCATGAAATTTGGAATAAGCGCCCCCCTTCCAATAAGCGCCCCCCCCCTAAAAAACGTTCGGTACTCGGTACGATACATAAGGCGCATACTGCGTAAACGTTACTTTAAACGTTCTTCAAAGTCGTCAGTACGGGTTTGCTTCTCATTTCTTCGATAGAAATATCCATGTGGGTCTTAAATTTTCTGGAATTACGGGGCCATATTTAAGTTCTTTTGCTTCTAGTGACTTCAACCACCGCCTGCAGAACTCGAAAATGCCTTGTTTCACCAAAAAGCAATTTTCTATAACGTTTTTATGTGTTACAGTTTGGGTTTCAAAAACTAAAGATGGTGTCATTTTGAGACCAAAAATTAAAAAAAAGAAATAAGCGCCCCTCTTCCAATAAGCGCCCCCCTTCGAATTAGCGCCCCCTCTCGGCCTAGAAAATTAAGCGCCCCGAGCATTTACGGTATATTATACTTCTATCTGTATAATAAACTGGTAATTACATTGAAATCTTAGTTCTATAGAAACTTAAATTGTGACCGGGTTATGCTAAGTGCAATGGTATAATCTTGATCTAATGCTTTGTCGAGTCCCCCTTTCTGTTTTACACTGGAATGAACAATGTACGCTTGTACGTTGCACGAATTGGAAAGAGCGAAATAGCTGACATGTAATACGTACCGAAGTTCAAAAGGATCTTGTAGTAAACTGTCACCACTAGAGACACTCTCATGGGCAGATGAATCTGAAACTTTACTTCTGTTCATACAGCAAAAAAGAAAAGCATAGATATTAAAATCGTCCTTCTTTTTCCATTGGCTCATTTCAAAAACTAAAAAAAAATTGAACGGGACAAAAACAAAAAAGATGTGAATTCCATCTACGGGAGTACTGACCTGGCAATCTCACTTTGCGAGAAGTCATCTGCATTGGGTGACACCATCAAATCATCAACCTAGCAATAAATACAAAGTTAACCTTTTAGTGGCAGTAACCTTTTCTCGATGTATGAAAAGAAATTAAAGAAAATAATTCTAATTTAGATAAAAGAAGGGCTTTTACTGTTTAAGGGTGGGGGTGGGTGGGGCAATATTTACAGAAACACAACAATACCTCCACTTGTTTCCGATCGTTTGAAGAATCGTCACATGCTTTACGTTTGACACCTTCCCTGTCTGCAGGCGAGAACAAATGAAACCACACCTAAATATCGGCTTATAAAATAAATTATTAAAATTATTCCATACTTCGCCACTTAAAAAAGGAAAAAGTGTTGAACGTTCAGCAAAGTTGAAAAGAAATTCAGTGTCGTTACCTGTGTCTCTTGCAACTTTGCGATCACCGACTTTGTTCTTGGCCTTCTCTTCCAAGATGGTGACCTCGGAAAGTTCTGATGGTTCTTTCTCAACATTTCTGTCAATTTCCATAAGGTCAGCGGCCTTTGGTGACGCAATCAAATCAACATCCTAGCGATAAATACAAAGGCAATCAATCAATTAATTAATTAGGGACGCCGTCACCTCAGGAGTGGGGCGGGTGGGAATATATTTCTTGGCTGGCAAAATTTATATTTTTAAATTTAATGCTTATACTTAATTGGCGCTTACAAAATAGCACAACAATACCTCCACTTGTTTCTTGTCATTTGAAGAATCGTCACATGCTTTACGTTTGACGCCTTTCTTTCCTGCAAGCGAGAACAAATGAAACCACACCCAAATATAGACTTGTAAAATGACTCATTAGAATCACTTTATATATCTTCACTTCAAAGAGAAAAAAAAATTCTGCAAAGTTGAAGAGGAATTCCATGCCAGATTATAATGTTTTGTCTAACCACACATGATATCTGCCTCGCTGATTTGCATCTCTTTTCGCCTTCTTTATTTAAGGTTAACCTTTCCGCGCGCGAAATTCAAAATTCGTTACTGTCACGTGTAGCGTGACGCACCACAGATGTTTATCACTTTACTGAAACACACACAAAGTCTTAGGGGTGGACCGTATGATTTTTGGTGGGGGTGGGGGGTGGGGGGGGGGGGAGGGGAGGGTGCAGCCATGTAGGATTTTTTCCCCTTCTAAACAACTCTGCGTGATATTTTTAAACCAGAAGCACATGCTCGGTTTTTTGGGGGCATTTGCGCAACCCCCAAATCTAAGGGTCCACCCCTTATGCGAATCGCGCGCTTCGCGCTTCGCCATTGCTTACTGTTATTATAAATACCTGTGTCTCTTGCAACTTTGTTCTTGGCCTTCTCTTCCAAGCTGGTGACCTCGGAAAGTTCTGATGGTTCTTTCTCGACAATTCTGTTGAGTTCCATAAGGTCAGCGGCCTTTGGTGACGCAGTCAAATCAACAACCTCGCGATAAATACAAAGGCTATTAATTAATTAATCAAATAATTAATAAGGGACGCCGTTACTTATAAGGAGTGGGGCGCGTGGGCCAATATTTCTCGGCAAGATATTTCTTCTTAAATTTAATGCTTATACTTAATTGGCGCTTACAAAATAGCACAACAATACCTCCACTTGTTTCCGATCGTTTGAAGAATCGTCACATGCTTTACGTTTGACACCTTCCTTGCCTGCAAGCGAGAACAAATGAAACCACCCCTAAATATATGCTTATAAAATAACTTATCAATTAAAAAAAGGAAAAAGGCGACGTTCTGCACACATCTGCTTTCATCACGCTTCCTTATATTATGTTACTCTTTCCGTCACGCGTAGCGTGACGCGCAAGATTCAAAATTTGTTTGCGTGACACGCGAGATTTTTAAAACACACACGTCACACACACACACACACGCACGCACACACACACGCACGTGTCTTCTGCAAATCGCGCGCCTCGCCCCTGCTTACTGTTATTATAAATACCTGTGTCTCCTCCACATTTCCTATCGACAACTTTGTTATTGGCCTTCTCTTCCAAGCTGGTGCCCTCGGAAAGTGCTGATGGTTCTGATGGTTCTTTTTGAACGCTGTTAAGTTCCATTAGGACATCGGCAGCGCTTGGGCGGAGAAGAGCGTTGAAATCTGTGCATTTGTGATACAGTTTGCAAAGCTGACCCCACTCTTTTAATTGTCGCTGCTGATATTTTTTGGACGATTGTGGTTTTGATTGCTTGGCCATCGACTTCTTTAGCAGCTTTTCAAATTTGGAACTTAGGTCTGGCGCTTTTTCAGAGCTTGACTTGAGTTCCATTTCATAGGGAAACTCAATGTCAAGATTGATGATGCTGAAAAACGTCATCCCCAATGCCCAGATGTCCATGGCCTTCAGGTCGTCCATGGTTGCGCAATTCAAGTGCTCGAGTACAATTTCTGGAGCCATGTAGGGCTTTGTACCACGCGCAATGTTGACTGTGTTCGCATGGAGAATGGACGCTGTTTGCACCAACGCTGACCTACTCTCGCCGAAGTCGGTTAGTTTGCAAACTACTGGACAGTCAGCGAAGAGACTTTGTAGCTGATCGGCATCGATATCCTTTTTACAGTAGTGCTGGTTGCTGACCAGCACGTTGCTAGGTTTTAGGTCACGATGCACGATGTTATTTGAATGTAGAAAACTAAGACCTTCCGCGACGTCCTTTACAGCCTTCGGAAAAACAGGCAAGAAATGCTCAAAGGCTTCAGTTTCGCCCTCGATGCAATCAAGGATGTTTAAAAACTCTAACAAATTGGATAATTGATGGTCGTTGCCAAATGGAGTAAAATCGAAGCACTCGTAATCCATCATAATTGCCGCTGGCTTAGGGCAAACGCCGATAAACCGCGTTATGTTTGGATGGCACAAGCCCTGCAGCATTTTTGACTCTTTTGCCATGTTCTTCAAATGAGAGTCTCCCTCTCCCAGAAATCGCTTCACAACAACGACTTTACCTTGCGGTTCGTAGTTTCCTCTCATAACCGATCCGAAGCTTCCTTTGCCAATCTCTTCTTTTCCTGTGACATCTCCCCACTCAAAACTGGGTAGACCCTTAAAGTAATCCAGCGATTTGGAGAGCAATTTGGGCTTAAGAAGAGGCATTTTGAACGCCATTATGTCTCTCTTAGATTGAGGCCACGTGGAGATCAAAGATCAAATCGGACATGTGAACGAAGCAGGCCTTATCTTATATCTTATCTTTCCCGCGACATTTTTTTGTTTTTCTACTGTCGCAACGTCAATCAAATCTCAAATACACCGGCAAGATTTTCGCAATTCTGCAAAGAAAACATCTCGTGCGTGATTGGCAATAACCTCGTTTTCTCGGTGCGTAAACTTAAAAAAAAAACAAAAAACGCTGGTTCAATTTACCGCACGGCACTCAAACTCGGCCCTTAAGAGGTTTTTCGAACTCGAAAAATAATCTCAGGCGCTTTCTGGTAGTTTTCGGTAGATTTTCGGTATCATGACCTATTTGTAAATATATATATCTAACTGGATTTGTTAAAACGTGTCTCTAGAAATTTCAAGTGCGTTTCAACAATTTGATACTTAAGGCGAATGAAAAACATTGAAAAGTATCTTGATACGGCTTAAAATGACATCTTAATTGCTGGCAACTCACGACAAGTTGCTCTCGGCAAAAGTGACAAAAATTTGTAATGAAATTAACATCATTTGGAAAGCACACGAATAATGACCTTTTAGTATTTCAAACGATACGGTTCATAGTAAAACGTTCGCCGAAGATATATCTAGAATTCGCCTTCCTTGAACCCAGAATGGGTTATCTAAGGCACTATTGTTTTAACTAAACACAGAAGAAGCTGTTTTATGCCTTGCACAGAATATACTAAGCAGCTCGATCGACATACCTGTAGCTGATAAGCAATCACTTGTCAACACATACTTGACGAAGCCGGAAATCACAATAAAATTCTTTTGCGGCAGTGAAAAACTTCCGGGAAACTACCCATAGCCTTTCCACGTTTCTCACAAGCAAAATATCATCAAATAACTCGAAAAAACTCACGCTCTTGGCAAATAAACATCCACAAACATTTGCCTTCACAGTAATTTTATTCGAGTTCCCGGATGTAGGCTCGCGTTTGACAGGGCACCACAAAGCCTCTTGCCTTCAAAGCAAATTGTTACTAAGTCTTTGGCCGGGTCAAAATTCACCAACAATTCGCCTGCCATTTAATACATATGACCCGTAAAGGCTACTTTTTGAGGCCAAAGACTTGTTGACGCCAAGAACAAAGCGCACAATATCATAACCGTTTCGCCTCGGCCCGAGATCAAAAGTGTAACCCGTTTAGCCTCAAAAGAGACGAAATACAGTAAGATATAAGGACGAGGACAGACTGTGCCAATCGCCAGCTTTTTTTCCCTCACGGGACTTAATGATGTCCTCGGGAAAACTTTGTTCAAGGCGGCCAAAAGGAAATCTACTGAAAATAACCGACAGAGAAAGCCACTGATCTCTAGCGCGCGCGCTCGCTTCGAAACGTTTGATTCTGTCATAGTAGAGAATCATGGGAAGTAACGACAATCTTTGCACTTAGATGGGGAAGGAGGGGGGGGGGGGGTGGGGTTGCTGGGTTAGTTTATAAACTCATGACTATACGGTCTACTGCAGCTTTTAAGAGGATATGTAGTAAAAAAAAATAATGATAACAGAAACAATCAACACAGTAAACAAGCCCCGACAAAGCGATCTCAGAGCAATTTCTAGAGCTATGTTTTAACAAATCCAGTTAGATATATATGTATGATTAGGCATGTTTGATTAACCAGTATTATTACAGTTAAAGTTCAAAGATGTTTTTTAAAAGATGTATCGCTTTTTCAAAGAACTTATTAGTATCGTTTAAAGACTCTTTTATTTATAAAGCTTTTAAAGAAAATGCAAACACTCCGCATTTTACACACTCCGCATTTTCCACACTCCGCACTCCGCACTCCTGCGTTTTCCACCAAACCTAGTGCTAGGATAGGTTTGTATTGTAATATAACGTTTGTTGAATTACAATGTTGCCCATTGGAGATAATTGCATTTGAAAAAGTACGATTGGACGAAGTTACGTGACATGGTCAATGATTGACAGCTCTTAATTGACAAGAATAATTTTAAATTACATGAACTTTAAGTTTTCAGTTCCTAAGGGTTCCAACAATTGTTGGATGAAATAAGATCAAAATCTATTGCATTCTGTTAGTTTGAGAGAAGTCTCTTACTAGTGTATTTTCAGTGGATATTTTGGGAATTGGAAATTGAGGTGGGGCCTCTTATACCCCTGGGAATTGTCTGGGGACCGAACCACTTTGGTTTCTTGAATAACTTAGTGAACCTGAAAGTTTGAAAGAATTCGGTGAGATGGCATGTGTCAGGTCTGCCTGGTCCTCGTGGACGGAGTCTTAATATGTTGTGGTATTTGAACACCCATGATGATTATTAACATGTACAAATAAATAAAAAATAACTTCTGTTAAATAATAATAATGTGCCCATAAGTTTTTATGTTTAGATTAATATTCATGTGAGAAAACAAAACAAAAAATAGGTTATGGGCATTTTAAAGGTCAATCTCATTGTGTAGTTATGTATACCTCATAGCTGTAGCCTTCTCTAACCATTCTCCTTCGTTTATCTAGAATGGTGCGCATATGTCTTCGAAGTTGCCCTATAGGAGAATAGGAGAACAAAACTTATTTATCCAAATTAAGTCTTAAATTGTACTTCTTCTGAACGGTGGGATTTGAAATGAGAAATTAATTCAAAAAAGCATTTCCGTTTTGTCCTAAAACGACTGCTTGACCTGCCTTGACTGCAATGAATCCTAGTGTTTTACATTTAGTTTAGTGGTGTCATGTTTATTAACGATGCTGACATTTCACAATTTGACAATAAAAAATAAATAATATATTCACCTTGCCTGGTATCTGCTTCATTTGTCATGTTTGTTGTTGTTGCCACAACTCAAATGAAAAAGACACAACGAAATTTCCCAGAAGATGAAATACTTGTAATGTTACTCAACAGCAGAGCAGATACCAGGCACATTTTTTTTATTTATTTCATTACATGCTGAAAGGGAAATAACTCTATTCAATTAACAAACAATTTGTATACAGCTAACCTGATGACAGATGTATTCACAACTAAATTCTTACCTTCATCATAGCCGTTATCAGGATTTATTAGATCCCTACATTCTTTTACAAGCTCTTCTAATTTCCTTTTGGCATCATGATTGCCTCTGATGATAGGGATTTTGTTCCCAGGAAACATAAGGACAGTTTTTCGGTGGACCTGCTTCTTTCTACAAGTAAAATTTGTAGTTAAACGTTCAACAGAAAGCATTATTTGAACAGTCTTTCACTAAAATATAAACAGAAATATATCAACATGCTTGTCTTCTACCAGGGGTGGATCCAGGATTTTAGTATGACCTGTTTCCAGAGATTTTGAATGACCTGTTCCCAGTCTCACAAACTTTGCAGTCTTGAAGACATACCTCTAGACTATAAGAGGCATACAGTCGTTTTAAAAGTTTAGGTCTAGATGTTGAGAAAATTACTAATATGCAAAAACCATGACGTCATGAGATCGTTGTTATGGTAACACCGATGTCAATCAAATCTACTTTTTTGGAAAGTTTATTTCATCTCTAGTATATGTGTGAAGCAGCTTGCCTGACCGAGCTCAGACAGTGAAGTATCAGCCGTTCAAAGTTGGGGTTTTATGTCGCCAAAAAACCCAGTCGAGCCACCTTAATAGGTACAACAAATAATTGTAACAAAAAATATAACATAAAAACTACTCCAAATCCAAATGTGGGAGTGTGGATTAAGTGGAAGTGAGAATACATTTCGCTATAATATTGATTGATTCTAATTGGACCGACAGTGGGACTGTTAGGTAAAGGAGAACAGCATCTGAATGCCAATCACCCAGTATCTTGATAAGGTCAACTGGCAAACCCGCACGAAAGGCAAAGGAGGCCCCACCCCGGGCGAAGAGTGTCAGGCATAATCTCTGGCTGACAAATCCATGGCTTGGAGGATTGCCCGAAGCAGTTTAAGGAATTGTGGATAAGTGAAAATCCTATGCGAGAGGGAAGCAGGATCATACCACATAAAGGCTGGGCATGGTTGAGGAAGGTTTGTAATAAAGGACAAGGCCCTCTGTATAGCGATGATCGGGCAAAGGGGGGAATTGGGAATAATCGGTAAAGGGAGCTGAACAACTCGCTCCCAGATCTGAATGGTTTTGCTCCATTGTAAGGTGATACGTGCGCCCCAGGGGAACATCTCCAAGTTAGAGTTAAGTAGCTGCTGTGCTGGGTCAAAGAAATGAGAAGAGCTGGCCAAGAGATGGCTCTTCCGCAACATCCCAAAAAAGGAAACCAGGCATATGGCCCAAAAGGAAGCATCAAAACTGGAGCGGAAATTAAGCATGGCATGAATGCGCAACATGAGATCTGGGGTGATGGGGAGTTCTTGGGAGGGAGATTGACCCTTGACCCGCTTAATGCCAGTAAGAAGGGACTGTAATGGCCAATTATTAGCCGGTGGGTTGGGTAAATTGAACTCCTTGTGAAGGATGGTAATGATATTTAGATAATTGGGGATTGAGGCCGCTTTAAGGGATCTGGCTAAAAAGGCAGCATATTGGCAAATATGTTCAGCTTTGGCTGGGACAGGAGGGTACCCCATGCGTTGACAGAAGCGGGAGTAGCTGCAGCGGTGAGTCCGATATGTAGCTTTAGTATTGTGGGAGCGGTAATGAAAAATCTCCTCCTCCAGCTGCTTGGCCAGGCTAGGGTCCAGAGAATCTGCAATGAAGAAAATTTGCGCTGATATGTGACATGACTGGTAAGTGAAGAGGCATCCACATGCATTTGCGGCCTGAGCGAGAAGAGGTGCTGGTAAAAGAAGAGACACTGAGCAGCCTGGTGAAGGCACGAGACTGCGTCCGCTAGGACATTGCTTTTACCTGGAATGTGAATTGCAATAAACCTAAAATTATAATTAGCTGATAACCAGGACAATTGTCTTGAGGCACGCATTACAATTGGGTTTACAGTAGAACCTTTATTGATTATATGCACTGCCGCTACATTATCAGAATGAGTGACTACATGCTGATTTTGCCAATTGGGTGCCCAGCGAGAAGCTGCTAAGGTTTGGGCCAGCACTTCTTTATGGTTAATGTGTAGGGGAGCTAGTTCTGGAGAGTCAACAGCAAAGTTGTGATAAAATCAGTCACCATGAAAGTAAGCCCCAGCTGTCAGTGGACAAGCATCTGTTTGGACATCTGTGGTGGGCTGCTCATTGAGAAAGGGGGATCGTCCATCAAAGTGTCGTAGAAAGGAGTGCCACCACCTAATGTCTGCATGGAACTCAGAAGAGAGCCTTTGTTTGTTTGCAGTGAAGTGAAGTGAATTCATCAAATCAAGAATGCGCCTCAGGAATGTGCGGCCCCCATGCACCACACGACAGGCCCAATTTAACTTGCCTGCAAGGCTCTGCAGCTGCTTCTTGTTGGCTCTGCATCTGAAATTTAATGTTATTTGGGGAAAGCTTGCAGTGTAACAATATTGGGCTATCTTAAATGCTCTGGTAAATCTCTGTCCAGTCTATTAAATATTATCTTAAAGATGCATCCACCATGAGAGGTGGAACATAATTATAGTGTCTACTCTTACTTTTTCAGGATATTTGATACTGACAACTTCCACACTTGACAGGTAATTTTCCAAAGTATCAATCTGCTTTGCTTTTCCCTTGCCAGAAAAACATGGAAGATCCAAACCCTTGAGAATCCTGACTAACTCTTTGCCTGTTAGAAACTGTAAAATTGGAGTCGTGTTGCCTTTCTTCAAATTGGTAAGAAAAAGCTGGACTGTTTCTGGATTTTTACCATTTTTTCTGAGCTCTGTGACAATAGCTGGGACAGTTGAAGGCTTTACTAGAGTCTTTCCTTCCCCTTTACTGCTGCTTATTTTGGCACTTGCCGTTTTAGACAGGCCTTGCCTCAGGCTTTGACTAGATTTGTTTTGCTTCAATTACAGATTATGCAAGGGCCGCTTGCGGCCTAAGGTATAATATGAATTATACGAAGATAAAGGAGGCGAGATATAACAATGTAACACCACTTTATTTCACTCCAAAAACAGCGAAATGTTTACAGAAATGTGAAAAAACAAAGAGAGGGCATGTGACCATGTCCCCCAGTCCCATAACGCCTCGCGCGCCACTGAGCACTCCGCCATTTTCTTTCAGTGACTGAAAAACAAAGGAAGAACAAGGTTACAAATAAAAAACATAACTAAATAAGGTTCATGAGACAACTGTTCTACTGGGAGGGCGGGAAGGGACATTGTTATATCTCGCTTCCTTTATTTTCGTATAATTCATATTATACCTTAGGACGCAAGCGGCCCTTGCATAATCTGTAATTATACTTCAGAACAGTCGTCTCAATATAACAATGTAAGTTCAAAGGTACTCATGAACCTCAATTACCATGATCTAAGACTTGCCGAGCAACTGAGGGGTTGAAAACTGATCTATAGTAAAAGTGAACAAAAGTAGAATCTTGAGACCAGTCTGCTAAAGACAAAATATCTTTGAGGGATATTCCTGCATTCACTGCTGCAGATGAAGCAGCACCTCTGACAGAATGAGCTTTAAAAATGTTGGTGTCTATCCCAGCATTGGATAGAAAAGCAACAATCCATCTACCCAAGGACTCCGATGAGATAGGTCGGTGGGGACGAATATAAGAAAGGAAAAGCTTGTTGGTTTTAGAGTTGTCTGAATTAGAACGAAAAGGTTCAGTTCTCTTTTCATACTCCTTAAGACAAGCTACCACACAGAGTTTAGGATTGTCAGGAAAGCTTGCATGGAAAGAGGTCTAAGGACCTTGGTGAAACCTGGATTTCTTAGTCAATTCTGGAAGATCAAAAACTACTCCTTCAGGGGTAAACTGTCGGTAGCGGAGATCATGGGCAACAATTTCAGAGACTCGCTCAATAGACGTAAGAGTCCCAACTTCTGAGACAACAACTTCAAGGATAGAAGGTCGTTGGAACCTAAAGACTCCATGTAAGTTAGGGATTTCTGCACATCCCAAGTTTCCGAATACCGAGGAAGTGGAGGCCTAGAATTAAAAATGCCTCTCAGTAACTACTTTACTAAGGGGTGTTCACCCACTCGCAGGGAATCAACTCTAGGATGTGTCATGGATATCGCTGACCGGTAAACATTGAGGGTTCGGTAAGCCTTCCCAGCCTCAAATTCAAAAGTCAAAAACTCTAGAATGACAGAGATATCTGCTTGAAGGGGATTAGTTTGCCTTTGAGAACACCAGCTAGCCCATTTCTCCAAGCTGAGGCATAAACATCTGAAGTGTTTATCCTCCAGGCTGCAAGGAGCAATTGTTGAGCTGACCTTGAAACTCCCGCCTCTGTGTAGGATTGGCTGATACTAACCAGCCTGCTAGCTGCAGGTTGGACAGGGGGTGGATTTGCCGTTGCATGGACAGGAGGCCAGGGAAGTTGCTGCGCACAGGTCCAGTAGTAGTGGGTACCACACTTGAGTTTGCCAAACTGGTGCTATCAGAACTAGAGCCGGAACTTCCTGAGCTATGACCTGATGAAGACAGCGACCGACAAGAGCAAATGGCGGGAAGGCATATCCGCGCACTTTGCTCCAGTCCTGGGAGAAAGCATCGCATGCTTCCGCTTCTGGATCTGGTCTCCAGCTGATGAACCTTGGGAGTTGTGCCGAGAGACGGGATGCAAATAGATCCAATTGAAGGGGCCCCCAACAAGACCTTGTGTTCTAGACACCAACTCCAGAGGTCTAGTGCTAGTTGAGCAAGGACTGGAGATTTTGTACCTCCCATTTTGTTGATGTAATGGGCAGCTGATACATTGTCCATGAGCAAGCGGATTTTCATCTGAATTTTGTTTCGAGCAAAAACTTTCACTGCAAAAGCACCCGCAAGAAGTTCCAGACAATTGATGTGAAACTTCTTCTCCTGGCTTGACCAAAGACCCCCTGTGGAGACGCCCATGCAGAATGCTCCCCAACCTTTTCGGGAAGCATCTGTTTCGATCACTAGGTCTGGGTCCCCTGTGGTCAGAGCTTTCCCATTCCAAGCTTCTAAGTTGTCCCTCCACCACAAAAGTTCCTCCTTCGCAAGGAGGCTCAAATGAAATGTGGCTGCGTAATTCTGATTTACGCTGGAGGCCCTGTTCTTGTCTGCCTGTAAGTGCCAGAAGTGGAGGGGAGCTGGGAAAACTGCTTGGATGGAGGAAGTGAGAAGGCCCAAGACCTTGAATAACTCCTGGATAGTTGGAAAAGGGTTGTCCAGCAAAATTTGGCATTCCCTTTTCACTTTCCTGACTTTGTCCCGAGGAAGTGAAAGGGTCAGAGTTATTGAATTTACCGTAAATCCCAGGAACTCTATTTCTGTTGTTAGGGAGAGTACAGACTTCTTGAAATTCACTAGAAACCCCAGTCCCTCTAATAATATCAGGGCTGTTGTTGCCTGGGAATTGGCCAGTTCTTTCGTTTCGGCCATAATAAGCAGGTCGTCGAGATAAATAATGACCCTGATACCCAGGTGTCTTAACAAACCCACAACCGGTTTCATTGTTTTGGTAAATATTCGAGGTGCTAGGCCAGGCCGAAGGGGAGGCAAGCGAATTCGAAAAGGTTCTCTTTCCAGATTAACCTTAGAAATTTCTGATGCTTTTCCCAAATAGGAACAGTGAAGTAGGCATCCTTTAGGTCCAGTTTGACCATGAAGTCGCCTTTTTTTAACAGATCTCGTAGCATGTGCACTCCCTCCATTTTGAAATGTTCGTACCTCAGAAACTGGTTCAAATGTCTTAGATTTATCACAGGTCTTCGACCACCCCCTTTTTTTGGGAACTAAAAACAGATTGCTGACAAACCCTTGGTGTGTTTGGTCTGGAGGGACCTTGTGAACTGCACCCTTTTGTAACATCTCCTGAACCTCTATCTCCACCATAGAAGCCTCCTCTGGAGAGAAGGGGTATGGAAGTGGGATACTCTCTTGGAAGGGGGTAGTCACAAAGTCCAGGTGGATCCCTTGAATCACTCCTAGAACCCAGGGGTCTACACAAATTAGTTTCCAATTGGCTATGCAGAATCTTAATCGACCTGCTAGAGGAAAATGATCTATGTTTAAAACATGGAGGTTTAAGTTCATACCTGGCAGAAAAGGAGGTTGGCTGGCTACTGCTTGATGTTTGGCTGTGGAGGCTGTGGACTGGGATAATTCCTGTTCCTTGTTGGTCTCCCTCCCCTGTAACAGGAGAGGCCTCTGAAAGGGCGGCTGTATTGGGGGATCCCGTATACACCAGCCCCTCGTCCCCTTCGGAATTGGAATGAGGTGGTGCGCCCACAAAAAAACTGTTGGTTGCGGCCGACGTTAGATGCTTGTAGAAGCGTTTTTGCTGTTTCAGATCTTGCTTTCAGGCGTTCCTGAAAGCCGCTTCCAAATAGACATTTCTTGGCATCTGGGAATTCTTCAGTTGCCAGGGAAGTCAAAGACCCCTTGGTATTGATTTTCTTTAGGACTGCAGAGCGTCGTTCTTTAGCAATAAGAGCAGAGGCATTGCCAAGCAAGCGTAATCCATGTGCAGAAGCATTAAACAGACCCTGAAGCTGGTCTGACGAGAGGAGCACAGTTCCGTGCTGTTTGGATTTGGAAAACATGTCATTCAATGCCACTGGGCCCAGGGCATATAAGATGCGATCCTGAAGGAATTTGCCATCCTTATCTGCCTGTTTAATTCCGGGCACCAGGCTGGACAAGTATTCATCCAGCAGTGGGGTGTAAGCCGCATCAACATTCAGCCTTGGGAACTTGCGACAAATTGCTTTCCGTTCAAAAGATTGTAACGGCTTACGGAATGTCTCAATAAAAGCAGACAGTTCCTCGCTGGCTTGCCAGCGAGAGGCTGAAGAGTAAATATCCTCTTCAAGTTCCTCCTCAAGCTCCACGTTCTCAGTCAAACGGGGCTGTTTAGCCAAGGGTGAATTGTCACCGTCTTCAACATCATTGGCCACTGTATAAACCGTTGTCCCTGCCGTTTGTTGGGCCTTGAGCGCCCCAGCTTGTGTTGGGTTGAACTGTTCAGTTACAGGAGCCTTGTGCACTCCAACTGAATCACTCGCTTCGAGTGACTTGGAGGTGAATGCCGACCGAAGCAAATTTAATGCCTCGGGACTAGCGAAAATCGATTCAACTAACACTTTAGGGTTTGTTGTACCTTTAGGATGTACATCCGGAAGACTTCTATCAGGGATGACTTGTATTTCTGGAAGATTCTCCGTCGAATTCCCTGTAGCAGCCGTGCTTGTCAGGAGCGAAATAAAATGGCGTAGTGCTCAGTGGTGCACGAGGCGTTATGGGACTGGGGGACATGGTCACGTGCCCTCTCTTTGTTTTTTCACATTTCTGTTAACATTTCGCTGTTTTTGGAGTGAAATAAAGTGGTGTTACATTGTTATATTGAGACGACTGTTCTGAAGTATAATTGAAGCTGTTCTCTTATGATTTGTTGTTTGGATTTCAAAAGCATGGTGACAATTCTTTGCAGTAGAATTACATGGCCTGCTTTTGCATAACCACTAGCTTTGCCTAATATATTTTCCCATTTGGAACGCAAAATTGTGCTGGTAGAAAGCTGTTTAAGGGTCCATGTCACTGCATTTTTTCCAGTTTGTATCATTGCAGTTTCTTGCTTTAAAAGACTTTGTCTCTTCATGGAGTTTGATAAAAAAGTCATCAGTTTGAGAAAATGGCATGAACATAAATTTTCCTGGTTCCTGCAGTTCATCCTTTCCTAGTCGATCAACTAGCTTTAGTAGATAGTCTTTGCTGACCTCAATCTCCTTGCTATCATTCCTTGACATTTTTATACTTATTGCCTTTGAAGATGAAACAATTGTATCCCTTGCCCTCTTAATGGCCCATCCAGCATGATGTCTTATTGCAACTCGTTCAACCTCATCCACTGCTCCTCTCTTGTTCCCTGACACTTTAATGCAGACACTCTCGGATTTACTATCGTCACAGCGTAGGACCGCATAGCTCCAGATGTGTTGAAGAACATGGTGGAAATTACATTGCTCTCTTTCTTTGCAGATATTGCCATTCCTATGAGATTTCGCCAAGTCTCGTAAAGCTGCGATTGTTTATCAAATCTTTGCCGCAAGAATTCCTTAATTCCATCTTTAATTGTTGGCTTTTAATCTTATCAACGGATCTATAGCAATTAAGAACGACTTCGTTCAGCTCTTTTACGAACTTTAAAAGTGTATCATTAACATCAGTATTTGTAGGCTTACTCACTATTCTTGAAAGGATTTTGCCAGCCAAACCGGACTCACTACCTTCTGGGCTGGATGACAATCTCTCGAAAACGGATATCACTTCATTTTTTCCAAAAGGTCCAGCTTCTTTAAACGAAGCAGTTTCTAGTGTGTCGACAATGCCTTCAGTGCCTCGATCGTCTTCAAGACTTGGAATCAAATGAAGATTTTCAAACTTATATAACTCATTGGGGGACGCGGCCATCATTACACAGTAAACGATCGCAAAAAAAAACTTGAACACATTCCTAAACTTTAAAACAGAATGGATTGTTGCGAACTAACAGTGTTTCAACTCATGACATACCGGTAACTGCTTACAGTAATTGTGTTCAACCGCTGATCACAAAGGTAACATAAAAATGGTCATAATGTAATCGACACTTTCGAAGTCTTCAACTAAAAAAGTTCAAAAAAGTTCAAAACGAAATTTACACGGATCAAAGAGCAAAAGGTCCTCTATCTATACTCTTAACCTTTACCCATTTACTGTCATAGTTCACAGGAAATTAATGTTTTAGTTTTTGCGCGCAAACATTTTGCGTAACGCATTTCTAACAAGCTCGTTTTATTTCAAATAATTCATTATAAATGTTACAGTATGAAACCCATTCTTTATCGCCTACAACTTCGAAAATACATTGCAATCTTTATGTCGAAAAACATTAAGTGGATATAAATGTTTGGTGTGTAGCCAGGCATGTTAAAAAGAAATATTAAAAAGTTGACACTGGCTAAAAATGTTGTGTTGGACGTTTCGGCAACTACTGTTGCCTTCAGCAAAAGATAAAATGCAAATGTCTAACGGCGTCCTGATGGTATATGATATATGCAAATATTAAATAGCACCTCGAAAGAACATTTTGAGGTGAAACAAGTCTCTAGAGCATTCTTAACTATTTCTACAAATTCTTGATGTTGTAAACATTTGGGAGCGCTATGTGTTCGTTTATAGCGTTCATGTTACGCACGGAATGCCAAGCCTCAAGAATTAGTCTTTGTCGCCATGCCGATGATCTATCAACAATTTCAACGTTCGTCAAATCTATTTGGTGACTGTGGAGCATGGCCAACAAAGAGTTTTTATCCAATGTTACTATAGCCTTTGCGTGCTCTTTCACGCGTGATTTTAACGCGTGCGATGTCTGACCAATGTAAACACAATCACAATCATTGGTCAGACATCGCGCATGTTTAAAGGTGTACAATGCAACTGCAATAAATTTATAATTAAAACTCATTTGAATGTTGTTTAATGTTCACAAATTGCTGATTTTTTCCCAATGATGCGAAAAGAAGAAGGGTAGCCTCTCACACCCAATCAAGTTTAGATACTCTCTTTTAAAATAGACTCAATGCAAAAAATAGCTACTTAATGTCGAATTTGTTTTTACTCTTTTTCTTTTGTGTTTATTAAAATAGCCAATGTAACCTTGCCCATGAGAGCACAATACAGGCCATTATTGCATCAAGTTTTTAGGGCCTTTCTTGTTCTATAATCAGCATTCTAAAACTCTTTAAATCCGAATCATGCTCCAGCCTTGATCTATGTTTCCCTAGTGTAGCCGTCTCGGTGAATCAATTATGGTAGGTATTCTGTTAAGTTTGAAATTGCCTCAGTGGCGAGGTTGGTGGGGTAGGGGTACTCATTTTACAAAATGATAGGTGATAGATGACCTACATTATTACCAAATGATGTTTGGCACTCTTGTCTGGTTATTTTGTTTTCTTGAACATAAGTAGTAGAAGCTCTTTTCAACTGAAATAAAATAATTTTGAGACAAGTTGGTTGGAATTCTCTCGTAATTTTTTTCTTTTTGCAGAGGGGGGGGGGGGTAAGGGGGAAGGGGGGTAAGGGAAAGGATTTTAAAAGAAAGGATGGGCTTTTCAGAGGAAGAGGAACTTAATACAATATCTACAGCTTGAATAAGCTAATTATTACATTTAATAGATTTGAAACAGTGTATTTGAATAATTCTATGGTACACAGATGGGACCTCTTCGATTTATGTATTCCCATTGCCAGGAAACTGCACCTTGCTCTGAATTAACATAGGCGTTCAACGCCTCTCCCATTTCCATAGCATGATTGCAATATCTTGTGCCTCTTGTAGCAGATAAGCTGCAAAAAGCACCAGAACCATTATCAGCTGAATTGATTCGTTGCCACTTTACTGGTAGGTAGCACAAAGCCAGGTGGGTAGTAACAAGCAGTATCTGTCTGCTTTAGGTAAATGTGCAAAGCAATGATTGCTTGTACAATTTTCTGCACTTTTTCAACTTTGGATTGAATTGCTCTACGAAAGATTCTCCATCTTGCCATGAGAATCTCAAAACAGTTCTCAAGTACTCTTCTTGCTTGAGCCAAACGATAGTTAAATATACTTTGGTCCTCTTTAATATTCTTCCATTGTTAAGGTCGCATCAGCCAGGGTTTAAGTGCAAAGATTTCGTCACCTACCAGGTAATAGGGGAGAACAGGTAAGCTACATCCTGGAAGATGTTCTGGCTCAGGTAATGACATGGATCCATCCTCAAAGGCTTTTTCCATTTCAGAGTTAAGCACACTGCTGTCATTTGTACTACCGTATTGGACAATATTGACTGAGGTAAAGTTCTAATTTGCATCGCACACAGCCAGTAGTACAATACTAAACCATCCCTTATAATTGTAATACAAAGAGCCACTGTTTTTGGGACATTGCATTGCTATATGTTTCCCGTCAATTGCCCCAATACAGTGTGGCAGATGCGAAATGGATCAAAAGTCCTTTGAAATATTCTTCCAGTCGCTGGCGGATTTCGGTGGGCTTACATATTTATCCTTCAATGCCAGCCAAATGGCATGGAGTCTCTTTGATAATGTGACTCACCTTTGTTCTGCCAGTTCTATATAAGAAGCTGAGGCCTTGCTGGTCAACACCACTAGCCAAATATCTAAGCGTCAGTGTTATTCTTTCAGCCGCACTGATGGCTTCTCTTGTAATTTGTTGTCCAACCAAAACTCAGTAAATGCTCAAAGCGTTCGGGCATCATGTGTATGTACCTAAGTGGTGGGGAATTTGCGTTTATCTTTCCAAAATACACAAAAAACTATGACAAATTTAAACTATGAGCTTTACTGTAAAACATAAAAATTACGAAATTGAAAATAAAATTGCATGACACCTACCGAAAGTAGAATTCGCGGTCACCTAGTTAAAGTTCCCAATGCTACTTGGTGTTGATAGATGTCTTGAATCCAAAATCGCTTTTTTTTCGAACTACTAGTCAGGAGGCAGCTCGCCAAAAAACGATTTTCGCTAAACATTTTGAGTAGAAGCAGGCAACATAGCTTAAAATCTTCGTCTTGCCATCCTGATTAAGAATTCCGCTGTTGCCCACTCCAAATGTTATATCTGTCATTAAATGGGTTTTTTGTCTAGGCCCTCGCTCCTACAGCATGAAAACGAGGCTGAACTGTAACATTTATATAAACCCAATAAAAAGTGCACAATACGATGGGGAAATAGCTGAATCTTTGCTACTTGACCTTTAGAGCTCGATAGACAGTAGGGTGGGAGATAAAATGCGTCACGTGATCAGTTATGAAGAGTCACGTGACTTTCCAATAAAATCGATTTTAAAGCATAAAAGACGCTCTATTCACACTTTCCTTTAATATAGTTTTCAACTTACTGACGTTTCTCATTTTGATTTACACATCCAACAATAAAAACACAAAAATGCAATAGGTGATCAGCTATGATGGGTCACGTGATGTAATGAAATCATTCTATTTTCAGTCATTCTATAACGTTTTAACCTATGTAACATTTCCCATGAGTTAGGATTTTTCATGTAAAAAGACTGAACTTTCTTCTACTTGGCTGCACGGTTTAAGCCAGAAATACAAGCTTATAAACCATAAGCAAATTATCTTATATTACACAAGACCACCATGTGACTTCCACCTTATCAAAGTTATAGGTCATGCTTCATTCGCCTCTGCTGCAGTGTTCCTGTCGTTTCTGCACCTGTTGCCACATTTACATGCCTTGGAACAGCAAAGAGATAGTTGAACGCAAGTGCAGCGTCGGTTTACACAGCATCCGCCCTCTCAGGAGCACCCGCAGTATGCTAACTGTAAACACGTGGTTGACACTTCTTCTCGCGTCATTAACTTTGTCTTCAGAAGGCCTTCACTGTAATACCATCCGCTCTCTTCAGGCTTTGGGAGAGAAGGACATGGTTCCAGCGCTTTATTCCATACCATAGTCTGATAGTTTGCCCGCTTTATGTGGAGAATCAGTGCATCTTGAGTCGGAGGTAGGGCGTCAAGATCTTTCTTGAATTTACGAAACGCTGCTGCTCTTTCTTTGTTGATTTCCACCTCTTGTGTTCCCGGATTGTAGAGTTTGCATACAAAGGCTTCAGCTTTGGCAAGAACGTCAGCACTGATTTGGCTTTCTTCTCCAAGGTGTTCCAAGAGGTCAGGTGCATCTTCGAAGACTTTCTATGCCGATGCCTTGCCCACACCATAGAACTGGCTTGTCGTATCACAGCCAGTAATGGCATGAAATGCCAGAAGCGACTTCCTCTTCTCCTCGGAGAGCGGGATTCTGTGAACTGGTATGTAACGCCTTTGTCTTGATGTACCCGCAAACATCCATATCTCTTGACAAAGCTGCTCTCGGTGTGCCAAAAGGAGGACAAGAACGTCCGTATCACGACACAAAATGTTGACTTGCTTGTACCCTCTTGCTGCTGCGTCTCGGGCATGCAGTACTATTCTAGTATCTGCCTCCTCATGATCTGATGCGAGCTCTCTTATATCTTGTCGTGATGTGTCAGATGACCACACCTTCAGTGTATCCTTGAAGCCTCCATTGATCACCAGCTCTCGCCCAGGAGGCGCGCTGTAACTCTCCGAGATTTCAGTCGAGAGGAAATGAGCTAGGCTAGCCTTGTTATCTTCTAGAATGATGAACCTTTCCCAGTTTCCAATTCTCTGATCTCTGTTATCCACATTGCGCCTAATCCCTGTGCTCTTTTTCTCCTTGCGCTTGTCTCTGGTTCCTCCTTTTATCGAGTTCTTGACATATCTGTCAAATAGTACGTCAACCCTTGTACAACTGTCCGAAAAATGGGAAGTGACATGACGAAGAAATCGGTCAGTCCACTCCCCAAAGGTTTTTGCTCCTGAAGAGTTGGCGAGGGACTGAACAGCTGCCATTCCATCAATAATAGTGCATGTTTGACTCCTGCTGATAGGCATTTGGCTCTTACAGACATTTCCTTGTAAAATGGTACCAAGATCCGACTTCCCTGCTTCTCGTAGACTTCCGTCTAGGGTAGCAAGTGACTTTGGGACTGGAGCAAGCTCGCTTTGAAGCAACGTATTCACATCTACATCACAACCGGATTCCAAGGCTACTATCACCCTTCTCAAGAGATCTCTGTCTGCTTTCATAACGATGGTCTTGCTCTTATCAACTGACACTGGTACAGTGTAAAGTGTCTCAAAGGTTTTCACCTTCTGTTGCTTTAGAGTGTCACGGAACTTTATTTCTTTCTTGATTAGCCTGGTTTCAACGAACTCTTTGATGACTTTCTTACCAATTTCCTCAACGCCAAGTAGATCTTGTTTAATGGCGTTACTTGCCACATCTCCAGTGGTAACTACAACTAAGTCAGACGTACATCGGAAGACCTCGTATTTTGTAAACTGCGCCTCCAGCTTAGCTACATCCTCTGCATCTTGTTGCATTCTGGCTTTTCCCAGATCTTTGGCGCTAGTGCATTCTCTTTCTAAGATGTTAAACATCTCTTTGGTGTCTTCTGACAGCTTGGCGCGCTCATTGTAGGTAAGACACCAGTGATCTCGAGCCGAGTCTGTCCTTGTTATTCCAACAAGGCCTCCAGCTACCTTTCCAGATTTGTTTACATGCTCTAGTGCTTGGTCGTCGGGAATTTGATTGAAGGTGCTGGCTGTCTCCTTTGTGACAAAGTCGCCACTCTCAAATGCCTGCTGGACCTCAGGAGCAGTCTGCGGAAGCATCTTTTTTTTTAATTTTTTAATTTTTTTTTATTGGTTTATTACTGACAATACATGGATGTGCTCATTTAGATTAATTACAATTAATAACAGTGAATGGGTCTTAAGCTTAATTACTTACATTTTCACAATACTTTTTTTTAATTAATTAATTTTAAAATGACATCAATGTAAGTAATACAGAAGCAAAGACGACATTTTACAACAGAGGAAATAAATACAACTACTTACAGTAAAAAACAAAGAAAGTGCGACGGAAAACTGTATGTTAAAGGATAATTTCCCAAGTTCGGTAGAAATTGGGAAGCGATTTCTGTTTAGTTGCGATCACTTTTAAAATTTGTAGTTTTTCTTGCATTTGCAGAAGAAAGTTACAGAAGGATAGTATTTCTCCACGTAAGCTAGTGCAAAAAATGCAGTATTTTGTGATTAAGATAGAGTAATTTAAGACCTGCCGATGCTTTGTTCTCTTAAACCAGCCATAGAGTATATGACTTGCGTTTAACACAATGTTTTCATGTGTTTTAATATGCCACCAATTTTGAAACAAAATCCAAAAATCGGCAGATAAACTACAGTGTATTAACATGTGGTCTAGGGTTTGTCTTTCTAAGTTGCACAAGTTGCAGCGGTCATTGTCAACAAGACCATCACGGTAGAGTCGCTTTGGTTGGAAGTATGTTGTGTATCACTTTGTATTGAAACATTATTATTTTTACTTCTTTTGTGACAGTATAGGGCAATAGATAAACTTTTTGAATGTTTTTCTCGTTGAATCCATGTCGACGTATTTTACTTTCGGATGTTGGAGGTACGAAGGCATTTTTTAGCAGGGTAGAGTAAATTGAGCTGGTTGATAAGTTGTTACCTGGGGAATTTTGATCACTGTATTCGCCTTGACTTTTAAGAGTTGCTTTCCATGTTAATGGTAAGGCGTTAAGAAGTCCGTAATATTGAGTGAATGGTACATTGAGCTGGAATTTTAAAGAGAATTCGTGAAAATTTAAAAACTCGTTTTCGTGGTTTAATAGGTCACGTAGGAAGACGATCCCGGAGTTAAACCAAGGTCGGAAAAATACAGGTTTTTTGTCTATTAGAATATTACTGTTGTTCCAGAGAATCTCGTTTTTAAAATTAAGATTTGTGTCAGAGGTTGAGACTTTGAAGTTACACCAATAGTCTAGAATGGTTCGATAGAATAAGGGTAGGTTTTTGAGATCGAGATTTTTGGTCCTATAGTTGCATTTTGTTAAGAAAGCGAGATTACCATTTTGGCGCAAAATATGATCAGGAATAATTTTCCAAGAGGCGAGCGATTCATCTTGTATTCTGTTGACCCATGCAATCTTCAGTGCTTTTTCCATTATCCTGAAATCACACATTTTTAGACCACCGTGTTTTTTTTCTCCTATTATTGTACTTTTCACTTTTGCTGGCTTGCCATCCCATATGAAGTTGAAGGTGAGTTTGTTGATTTCTTGGACGTAATGGTCGGGGACATTTAACACCGACGCGGAGTAAATAAGCTTAGATAGACCGAGTGTTTTTACTATGTTAATTTTTCCGTATAACGTAAGATTTCTTTTTTGCCAGGTGTTGAGCATTCTTTCTAAGGATTGTATTTTCTCTTTAAAATTCCGTGTGTCAGCGCTTATTTGGTTGTAAGAGAAAAAAACGCCAAGTGCATTGATTGGTTCCTTTGGCCATTTAAAGCTAAAGGGGGTATCTTGTTTTTCTTTCCATTTACCTAACCACATAGCTTCGGTTTTCGAGTTGTTAATTTCTAGTCCTGAACAAGCACTAAATTCACTTAAAAGGCTACGAAGGTGTGACACGGATTCACAATCCCTGACAAAAACAGTAGTGTCGTCTGCATACTGGCTTATCTTTATTTCGTGTTTGTTTACTTGGATGCCTTTGATAGTGGGATCTTTCTTTAAAGCTCTAGCAAAGAGTTCTATACCTAAAACAAAAATGACACCAGACAGAGGACAGCCTTGTCTAACACCTCTTTGTAGGGAGAAGAAAGTGGACGCGTGTCCGTTATTTAAAACACAACTGGAAACATCGTTGTAGAAAGTTTTAATCCAATTAAGAATATCAGGGCCGAAATTATAAAGCTTCAACGCCTCAAAAAGATAGTTCCACTCAATAGAATCGAAGGCCTTTTTAAAATCTAAGAATATAGCAATGCCTTTCTGATTTAGTTTGTCGGTAAAGTGCATAATATCTTGAATTAACCTAATATTTTCACCGATGAAGCGGCCTTTTACATAACCAGTTTGGTCCGGGTTGATTAAACTTGGAAGGACTTTTTCTATTCTTTTAGCGATAGTTTTAGTGAGAATTTTATAGTCAGTATTTAAGAGTGAAATAGGCCTTAGATTGTCGAGAATCGTTTTGTCTTTTGACTTTTTGGGAATGAGCGAGATTATTCCGCGTCTTTGGCTAATAGATAATGTGCTATGTTGAAAAGCGTAGTTGAAGCTAGCAAGCAAATCATCACTAATTTCAGGCCAGAAGAAGCGGTAGAATTCAACCGGGAGACCATCAGTACCGGGAGTTTTATTGTTGCTAAACTCCTTTAGTGCGTTAACACATTCGGCCATTGAGATTAACCCTTCACACGAATTTTTTTCTGCTACGATAAGTGGTGTAATATTTTCTTGTTTAAAAAAGGGAGAATTTTCAAACTTTTCAGTGCTGATGTTTGTGGAGCTGTACAGTGACTCATAAAACACTTTTCCAGCCTCCAATATTTCGAATTGATTTTCTGTGTATGTATTATCTCCAACTTTGAGTTTCGTTACCGAATTTATAGTATGGTTTCGTTTCTCTAAGCCATAAAAGTACTTTGTGTTGCGTTCTCCTTTCTCGTACCACGTTACTTTGCTTCTTAATATTGCTCCTTTTGTTTTATGCAGCATGATTCTTTTTAGTTGTGCTCTCGCAAGTTTAAGCTCAAGTATGGTAGTAGTGTCATGTGGGTTGTTTTCGGCTTTTTCTTGAAGTTTGTTTACTTTATTATGTAGGCTAACCTCTTCGTCTCGGCGTTTTCTGGCTTTTCGTTTTGCATATTGCACCGTAAAACCTCTGATTTCCATTTTAATAAGGTCCCATTTTAGACCTAAGTCATTAACCTCTTTGTACTTGGTTTTAAAGCTGGGAATATTTAGTTTAAGTGATGCGATATATGTTTCGTCTTCGAGTAGTGAGGTGTTGAACTTCCAGAATCCAGGACCTCTTTTTTGGGCCAGATCGTTGGATTGGAGGTGAATAGACACGGCAGAATGATCGCTGTCAGGTGCATGTAATTATATCGGTTCTTTTGGTTAAAGGGGTTAATTCCTGTGAGATTAAGAAATAGTCTAAGCGACACTGAATTTTAAAGGATTTATTTCTCCAAGTGAAACGCAGCGTGTCAGGATTTAAAACTCGCCAAATATCTTTTAGGTCGTACACATCGCACAGTTTTTCTATTTCTTTTATGACGGAGGATTTTTTGGTGACAGGGTTCCCGCCTCTTTTATCATTTGGTGCTAAAGCGCAGTTGAAGTTGCCTCCTATTATAATACTATCTAGTGCGAACTCAGTTAGGTGTTGATTCAGCTTGTTAAAAAACGCAATCTGTTGGTTATTATCATTAGGAGCGTAAATGTTAACGAGAACAATAGGTTTTTCATCAATTGTCAGCTTTAGTATAATGAATCTCCCTTGTTTATCAGCGATGAATTTTTCTATTTTGCAATCTAGGGTGGGATTAATTAGTATCATCACGCCCTTGCTATGATTTGTGCCATGACTAAAAAAAGCTTTACCACCCCATTCGTTTTCCCAGGTGGCGACACATTCCTTGGAACAATATGATTCTTGTAAGAAAAAAAAGTGAAGTTTTTGTTTATGAAGCCAGCGAAATACGGTTCGGCGCTTGATAGACTTATTAAGGCCTCTGACATTAAGAGACAAGCATTTCAGGTCAAAAGCATTAGTATTCAACATTTGTGTATGATTGGAAAACGAATAAATTACCTATGCAGAAGCTACGAAGAGAAAATGCAATTGAGACCTTTTTATGAGAGCACAACATAGAAATCGCTGACCTGAAATTACACAGATTAAAAACTAAGGCATCTACAAAAGTTACACTCACGCACAACACAAAACCAAGGACTACATATAACAATATACGGGCAGAAACAATTGCACAGAACGGCGACAATGCGGAAGCATCTTCATGTCTGCAAGAAATATGACGCCCCATCTTGTGTAATTCGAGTGGTCGAAAGCCGCAAAATAGGGTAGCATTTCGGAGAACGAAGAGAGATACAGATCCCACTTTCCCTCCCGGATCGCACGCGTAAACCTCAGTAAGATGGTGACCAGTTTCATGTATTGTCTCCAGTAACAGAACGAGGGGTTGTCATGATGTGCGGCATCAAAAGCTTTGATGATATGTCCAGCTTGTCCAACTTCATCAACAAGCTCACTGCTAGTCAGGGCATCTACTAATGAATCATCGTCGTTCCCAGTCGTAAACTTAGTGGCCAATGTTTCCGACAGATTCATGAGAGTGTTGCATTCATTGTCATCCCTGTCTTTCGCCCACTTCGTTAACATAGGCCACAATACCCTCCACAGTGCTTCATAACTTAGCTTGTGTGCACGTATTACTCGATTCCACAACTTTCCTTTAAGAATGTTGTCAGCTGTTGTCTCACCAAAGACCTCACTCTCTACCCACATCTCCGCCATTCCCGATGACTGTAAGTACTTCCCGATGACTTTTGAAAAAGTCATCTGCGTATGAAAACCTCCAAGCACAATGATGACATCCTTGAGCACTTCTGTCTTTCCCCATTGCAACATCTTTGCCTTGTTGTATAGGCCCTCGTCCATGGTAATAACAGTGAACTTGTCATTTCTGAGGTGCGTCATTGCCTTGCACCTTAAGATCACCGTCCAAAGAGTCTCGAATTCATGTGCTGGAGCATTCACAATGGGAAGTGGACCCACCACTGTGACTTGTGGTTTTACAGTCGACAAAAGCTGGTCGAAACCAGTCCACCCTGGTATTGACTGGAGTTCAGGTTTTTGTTCATGCAAACGACCAAGGATCCAAGCTAGGTCCTTCTTGTAAGACTCATCAATTAGACTGCTGTCAGGTGTGTACCACTCAGAAACTACTGTCTTCTGTAGTTCAGGTTCTGGTTTCTTGTTGTCCAACGACAAATCGATTAGCTCATGAAGTTCCGATGGCACTTGTACATCCAGTCGCCTTTCTGACTTAGGAGACAGTTCGATATCCATTGCTGGTTCTCTTTTCTCTTTGCGACGAAAGGCGGCAACCTGCGTCGCATGGAATGTGCCCATGCCATTGAGTGTTTCTTCGTTTATGTCTATGTTATCTACAGCAAAACGAGTGTAGCCTGCAGGATTTGTGGTTCCAGTGAAGTTACGAGGAACAAACACGTTACCGCTTTCCCTGTACCTTTCAAGGACATCATTTGCGATGGTATTGTCCATTCTAAGGACAGTGCCGTAATTAACTGAATGGCTGGCAGCGTGCAAAAGCTGTACCAGTTGTTTTGATCTAGTTGCCTGGTGAACAGTAAGGCCTATTCCAATATGCTTAGGAGTTAACTTATGCCCTCTAGAAGAAAGAAATATTATATCTTGGCATATGCTCAGAATACGGATTTTCACGTCATCATGCGATTCTTGAAACTCCTCTTGATAGCCAGTGCACAACAGTGATATCAACATGAAGAGACTCTCTGGAACAATTTCCTCTGCACTTGCCTTGCTGATTTTTCCAATACAATCATGGTTCGGCGAGACCTTGATGTCATGATGCACTTTAACTGCCACACGGTACAGCCAACTCAATAACTCTGCATCCAGATCAACATCCTCTGTGGCATCGCCATTAAGATCGTCATCGTCTGATTCATTTATCGGAATTGTTAGAGAACGCAGAGCAGCTTCCCCTAGATTTGCATAGACGATTAAGTGGGGCTCAGAGGGGTTTAACGGCGGGATAAACGCGATATCTTCACCAAGAAAAGCCTGAATCCTTTCTTTAAATCTGTTGCTCCTGTAATCCCCCGGAGAGAGTTGATACTTTTCTTCAAGTTGGTGAGAAAAGTATGTCCAAACAGCTTTGAGGGACAAAATATGGCCTTGAGAAAGCCTCTCCCTAAGCAAAGTCATTACCTCCTCGAAACATCTATTGGCATCATCAGTTTCACTACACTGTTCGTTTCTTTCCGTGTTTCTTAGGAAGTGCGTGTAGCACTTAAGATGATATTTTCCTTCGGCAGCTATTAAATCACTTACTCCGGCTAGCCTACAGCTCAACTCTCTATCACTTGCTACATTCAAAAGAATTTTTTGTGATGTTTGAAAAGACTGAACTTGGTTTAAGGCGACTTTTTTCACGTCAGTCTGGCAAAAGATACATTTACTCCAGTCGATTCTTCGAACTGATGATCGCCTAGAAGTCTCATTAGCCGGAGCGTCCTTTCCGTCTGGTTCACTTTCAGACTCTTGTTTCTTGAGAACACGCTTGATGTGCCCTTCGCTGGTGAAATCACTGTAGCAGTACCTGTGCCACACAACATCTTGGTTCTCTTCCTTCGTCTTTAAATTATCTACTATACTCGAGTAATTCTTTTGCTTATCACCACCACACTTTTCTCTGATCTCAGCACAATGTAAAATCCTGGATACACCTGCAGCACTTCCTTTTGATAACGGAAACTTTTTCTTCGGCACCTTGTTTTCTTGGCAGATAATACATTTGCTCCAATCGACTTCATCTGTCAGATCGACTGGATTATTGTCTAGAGGAAGCCTGGCAGCGGACTCCAATTCCATTTCTCTACAATAGAGACACGACAATTACGATATCATATTTAACAACCAAGCTTGCTATACACTTAACGATAAACCTGAAGGCACTTTTCTCTGTTTGAACTTCTCCGATTCATCAGTTCATTTGTAAACATATAGCTATAGAATGGTAAATGTGTAATTTTGGGGTTCTACGGGAAATATAATTTTACCCATTCTCTAGCTTGTGTAACTAACTAGTTTTCAATATGACGACTCGTGTATTTGCGGAACTTTTACCGCGACCCATGCTTATTGAACAACTTGAATTTACTTCACAGACTTTACTTGACAGTGTAGCAATTCCAGACAACAAATGCAAGACATTAAAAATGTTATGTTTCCAAGCTACAGTTTTCAAGATTCGGGGAACAAAATAGATCACCGAATTTAGTGCAGCCACAACAATACCATGGAGGCATAGCAAACATTACACTGCATAAACAAGTACATCTTCAAATATTTGTTTTCAAGTGGAATAAAAAAGTAAATGTACTTGTCGTATTGTTATGATTCTTTGTTTAATTGTAGTTTTTAAGTACTTACCTCCTCACAGAATGTAAACTTGAAACGCTAAATGGCTTTCCTTTTCTCTGAATTTTTATCTGCCTTTCAGTAACTTATACTTTTTCCTTGAAATCTTAGACTGGTCTATCAATTGATACAAAAACTCAGAAGGACAAAATTAAATTCTTCTCTCTTCGAGCTGCAAGTAATTCTAAAACAAAATGGCCGCCGAAATCTGCCTCGATATCGTTCAGCCTCGTTTTTGTGCAAATCTCGTTCCCATGCATTAGTTATGCATTTGAAGGTAGGAATTTGCCATATTGTAAAATAGAAACTGCAAAAGGCGAATGTATGAATTCAGTCTTTTTTAAATTGAGAAAAATAATTAAAAGAATCTATTTTTATATTAATTTTCAAAATAAAACTTTTTGAAGCACATATTTAATACCCCATGAAACATAGTTTTTTATTTCTTATAGAAAATAATTCCTGAAGAGCTTACTGAAACAATTAATCAATCACGCTATTTTACACAGCTAAGGCTAATTCAGTATCTATTCAATGGTTGTTATCTAGTCACGTGACCCATCATAGCTGATCACTTATTGCATTTTTGTGTTTTTATTGTTGGATGTGTAAATCAAAATGAGAAACGTCTGTAAGTTGAAAACTATATTAAAGGAAAGTGTTAATAGAGAGTCTATTATGCTTTAAAATCGATTTTATTGGAAAGTCACGTGACTCTTCATAACTGATCACGTGACGCATTTTATCTCCCATACTACTGTCTATCGAGCTCTAAACGTCAAGTAGCAAAGATTCAGCTATTTCCCCATCGTATTGTGCACTTTTTATTGCATTAATATAAATGTTACAGTTCAGCCTCGTTTTCATGCTGCAGGAGCGAGGGCCTAGGCAAAAAATCCGCTTAATGACAGATATCATAACATTTGGAGTGGGCAACAGCGGAATTTTTAATCAGGATGGGAAGATGAAGATTTTAAGCCATGTTGCCTGCTTCTACTTAAAATGTTTAGCGAAAATGAAAAATGAGCGCCCTGCGTGACAGTGCTTCCTGAGTATACAGAATTCCTATGGCACCTCTGCCTGTGCAAAATAATGATCAGTAGTAGCCAAATAGAGACTTTCATAATTATAATACGAGATCGAAACATAATATTCATAAATCGTTGGGGTCACTGGACAACGTTAAACTTTGCCACGGATGTGTGAAATGCCTTGGACATTACTTTAAGAGAAGTTCCAACTTTGTCTGCTTTTAAACGTGGCTTATCTATTATAATTAGTTTTAGTCATTTAATGTTTCGAGTAAATTTTTTAAATGGCCAAGTATATTTTTAACTAGTTTTCTCATAGATTTTCTTACGTTCATTGTATACCATATAGATATGTTTTTATTTTTTATTTATTGTAGTTTTTTGAGGACCCTTTTGTAAGTGAAGAAGGCTTCCTCTTTAAATATTAAAGTTATTATTATTATAAAGCACAAGTTGCTCTTCTACGTCCACCATGTTTTCTTGAGTGCCAAAATTTGCACTTTTCCGGGCCTGGAAACGAGCATTTTGATTGGTTTATTCTTCAGCTTCCCGCTTACGACTCTGACAATGTAGTTTTCACTTGATCATAAGCGTCGGAGTCATAAGCGAAATCAGAAGAAAATGAAACCGTTCTGATTTTTCCGACTCCAATTTTCCATTTTTAATAGGTCGGAAGTGCTCTTAGGACTCCAACTCCAGTGAAAAGCAGCCTTGAACGACGGCTCCATGCATGTGGAACAAACCGTTCTTTGTCAAAGCGTTCAACGTTTCATGTCGATAATTTAAACTGTAATTTTAATTTTAATGTCTTTAAAATCTTCATGTCGATGTGATGGAAGAGCGTATCTACATGCACAGTGCTATTGATCCGTTGAAAACTGTAATGGCAAAACCATTTCTCGTTCCACCTACCACGACCATCGGAAAGCATCTCAAGAATCGGACATTTCAAACAGCAGCGATTTGCGAGCAACCGCAGCTGCTAGTGGAGAAAAGCCTGGAACAGCAGAATGTTATTCAAACCATGGTAAGCTTATTTAATATGGTGAAAGACTCACAAAATTATAGACCTTTCTGCGGTAAACTCTGCCTTATATTATTATAAGCGGTGTCTAGGAACTAAAATGGCGCGAAACAAAATGTTAATATGGGAAAAATCTGAACTCTAATAGGAAATAATTTACTTAAAATTATTGGTACAAATAATGAATGGGAAACTTTTAAGAATACCATGCAAAAGATTACTGTCTTAAAATTTGGGATAAAAAACTCAGATAGAAAATCGTGTTTTCAACTTTTCTAAACATTTGTCTGTACTACTGTTGAAGTGTGCGGGGGTTATTGTTTGCCCCCTACTGTACATTTCTCAACTTTTGCCAGAAAAAATGTTATAAAGTGGGAGGGGGGACTTTTGCACGTAAATACGGTTAGAACTAGTTGCTTAACTTGTGTGATGAAGGTCCCTTTCAATTTAAGCTTACCTTGGAGGAAAAAACACCCCTTCAAGCTTGCTTTGGTTGGCCGACACCTGTTTTTTTTAGGCCACTAGGATCGACTTCTGTCATCATAGCATGGACCCGGTTCCTTGGAACGTTTTGGCCATGAACTTCTGTTATCTTTCTGTGCAACGCACAATAACCAAGTAACTTTTCCAGGCCATTCATTTCCTTCCGCACAGATTCTTCTAAATCGTTCAGTTCTATTTCATAGTGGATGTACTTTATATCGAAATAATGCAAGCGACAACAGAGAGTAGGAAGACTCCTAGCATACATTGGATATTTGTCGAAGCAAAAATAGAACACTCCAACATTGGACAAAATCTTTCCAACATGGGATAATATATTCCAACACTGGACAAAATAATTCCAACATTGGAAAATAGAACACTCCAACACTGGACAAAATCTTTCCAACATTGGATAATAATATATTCCAACACTGGACAAAATAATTCCAACATTGGACAAAATCCTTCCAATATTGGATAATAATATATTCCAACACTGGACAAAATTATTCCAACATTGGATATTGTCATTTTCCATAATGGGAGGAAGAATTTTCAATGTTGGAATGAAGCTTGTTCCTACCTTAGGCAATGGTGTTTGCAACATTGGACTGCAATACATTCCAACCTTGAGATAACCTTGTGTAGTAAACTGAAATTGCTTCTCTTATCACTAGCCAATCAAAAAGTCTTAAATATACCTGAATTATCTCAACGTTTTATTAAATATTGCAATATTATTAAATAATAAAAATACACATGAACAGTATGATTGTACAGTAAAGCTTAACTATTTTCTCACAATATTATTACCGGTAAATCATAAAATACACATGAACAGTATGATTGCCCAGTAAAGCTTTAATATTTTCTCACAATATTATTAAATCATAAAAAGACACCTGAACAGTATGATTGCACAGTAAAGCTTTACTATTTTCTCATCACTCAAATGTTAGTGACATGTGATGAACAAACAATATTACTGTGTACTAACTGTGTACTATTACTGTACACACAGTAACAGTTATTATCAATGTCTCAACAAAGTGGCTTTCACTTGCAGTGGAATTAAGAGCAAGAGTACCTGCATAAAAATATTAACATAACAAAGGCTGGTGACTTCTGTGAAGTATCAACACAGCATCTTTTGTACATAGAGGAAACAATGTTCACTTAGCTGCATGCATGTACCTGGCTGTTATTTTCAGTTTCTGATTCAGGAGAGTCCTCAGTTTTGGTCGAAATAAGTGAATTGATGTCAGTGACAACTTTAACCTGATTTCTTTTAAGATTCCTGTAATTAATTTCTGTGCCTTCAATGGCAACATGGCCACCAGTCACAAGGGCTTTCGCCAGTGGTATGAAGAGCTGATACTTCCCCAAGCTTCTGCATTTGACATTCAATGCCTTTCCCAATTGCAGTAAGTGTTTCCTGACAGTCAGGAAGTGGACTGAAATAACACCGAAGGCTTTTGCTATGACAACTTCTGCAGATCGAGCAGATATATCTTTAATGTCACTGCTTGCTTCATCCTCGTCATCGTCTAGAATAGAAAGAAAAAGACACATGGTTGAAGAAATGAATATTATTACCTAACAATTACTATTCTATGAGCAATACTTGTACTATTATATTGTACTATTTACTTTCCAGTTCAAGTTAGGGCCTCGGGCTAAACTAGGAAACATTGCTGACAACAATTTTTGTAGTCTATCTGTGTAAGAAACATTGTGTCTTGGACGCAAAATGTAGGAAGCAAAAACACCTTTGACTACTGTAATTCAAAAACATTTTTGTCATCCACTACGATATGATTTGATGTCAGCGATAGTTGATCAATGATTTGCAGTACAAACCTTCATCAGTTGGTGTACTTGATGTTGAAATAGACACTGTTGAGCCGCTGTCTGAAATAGTTCCTTCCGCAGTTTTTTTAGCACGCTTTGCTGGCTTGCGAGAGGCCTAGAACATGGACCACGAATGTTAAATATGAGGCAGGACAGTTCCAAGAGTCATGTCAGTCACACAAGTATAAGAACCTCTCTGTATGGAGAAAAAAACTGCTGTTCCTTTGTTTGGTTGTAATGGAAATACGATTTAATAGGCAAGTAATATCAACTTGTATTTAACTTTAAATCTATGTATGTAGCAGTGTGATTACCATTACCTCATAGTCATAACCATCTTCCAGCTTTCTATTCTTCTCGTGAAACCACTGAAGTAAATGTTTTTTTATAGCATCTGTAAGATACACATTTTTTTAAGTTTGCAGCCTCTTCCTTTTTAGTTTGTCCTTAGCATTAAAGGAACACGCATTTGCTCACTGTACCTTTGCTCACTGTACCTCCTCTTATCTGAATAAAGTGTACATACGTACATGTATCAGCCTGTTTCAGTTGCATGTATTTGTAAATGAATCCTGTGTTTAGAGTTGTGTGAACTATACAATATTTTATTGTAACCTACGAAATAGTTACTGACTGGGAAACTTCAGTCACTAATAATAAAATTCTGTTATTTTCTTTTGTTCAGTTACAAGTGATCAATTAATTAGTTTTGTGGTAGCATTCTATCAAATGGCAAAAACTTAGGGCTTCTTGCAGCATGCAAATAACACAGGCAACTGTGCTGTTTTGTTGTTGCTGTTGGTGGTTATAAATGGGACATCCAATCAGAAAACATGAACAAGGAAAGTCAGGGAATAACTTTTTTCCCTTATCATTGGTAACTGAAGAAATGTTACTTCAATAGTTGCTATTATAACCAGTCAGTTTTTGATGCTTGGTGTATCATTGTGCTATTATTGGTAACCAAGGAAATGTCTTCCAATGATTTCACACCATCATCCAACATTGGGATACTTGTGAACATTTTGTTCCAATAATACCACAGTGATATCCCAGTTATAACCAGCCAGTTGTTAATGCTTGGTGTATCATTGTGCTATTATTGGTAACCAAGGAAATGTCTTCCAATGATTTCACGTTGTCATCCAACATTGGATACTTGTGAACATTTGGTTCCAATAATACCACAATGATATCCCAGTTATAACCAGCCAGTTGTTAATGCTTGGTGTATCATTGTGCTATTATTGGTAACCAAGGAAATGTCTTCCAATGATTTCACGTTGTCATCCAACATTGGATACTTGTGAACATTTGGTTCCAATAATACCACAATGATATCCCAGTTATAACCAGCCAGTTGTTAATGCTTGGTGTATCATTGTGCTATTATTGGTAACCAAGGAAATGTCTTCCAATGATTTCACATCGTCATCCAACATTGGATACTTGTGAACATTTGGTTCCAATAATACCACAATGATATCCCCATTATAACCAGCCAGTTGTTAATGCTTGGTATATCATTGTGCTATTATTGGTAACCAAGAAAATGTCTTCCAATGATATCACATCATCATCCAACATTGGAAGATTAATGTGATGTGCTCCAATCAAACTCCAATGATACTCCAACGATACTCCAACGGTCAGATCATGAAGGAAAAGCAATTTTCCCTTTGTTGGAATGTAATTGGACTTTTATTGGTACAATATGATTTTCCCAATTATTATCCAATGTTGGATTTTTAAACCTCAAATTTTCCAATGATTTACCATATTGGAAGATGGATTTTTTTCCTGTGTAGGATGGATTAGCTTGGAGCAAAGAAGAACTATAACTCGATTAACCCTCTTATACAAAATGAGCCGTTGGCAAATTGACATTGACGTAAACACTTATCTTAACCCCCATACTGAACTTAAAACTCGGATTAGCCATCGTTTTAGATACAGACAGGAAAAGGCGACAAAGAACATCTATTTTTACTCCTTTTTTCCAAGGACTCTAAGAATATAGGACAGTTTACCCGTGGATATAGCTACTTTTAAATCGGAGTTACTTAGTCAGTTAACTAAGAACTATTAAGTTTTTATATTATTATTTAAAATTTTATTCATTTTATTAGATATTTTTATTCCATTTAGCTACATTTTTATTTATTTATTCCTGTGTATTGTATATATTGATAATAGCGGAGCACTCGCTGGGCCAAAGGCCCGGCTGCGCAGCCCCATACTCATAGAACCTATGTCCGTCATTTTTCATGGTCATGGCTAGCGGAATGTTTCGCGGGCGCGTCCGTCCGTGTGCCTGCTGCCGTACGTGCTGAGCAGGAAAGGTACTTTGATGTTTTCCTGTGTTTACTAAGCGGAGAAAACCATTTAAATTAAGTCGTTTTTTTCCTGTATTTTTTCGCGGTTTGCTACTCAAGACAGGGATACTCAGAAGCCGCTATAGTGGAAAAATAAGAGCTTTCAGGGATAAAATCTTGCTTTGCCGGGGAGATGTTTGTCACTTCGGGTTTCAGAACTGAAGAAGCGGAGATTTAAAAGACTTTCCAACAGTGGAGGGACTTAAAGGTAAAACAAAATACATTTTTCGATGGGAATTTATGTTGATATCAATCTGTGATTGACTTTTTCTTTGTGTTCTTGCTAGTTTTGGAGAATTGTTTATGAAATGTTCTCAAATTCACTCGTTTTGATTTCTTTCATCGAAGACAACTCGGCCTCTATGAGCTATAAATATATCGTTCGCGATTTGCTTTTCAACATAAACTAAAAGAGATTTGAATAAAATTTTTCGAAAGAAGATTGTGTTGTCCATTTTTATGTGTTTGTTCATTCATTACATAGGTTGAAAAGCGATTTTATGTAAACAAAACAAGACTTGAATTTTGTTATAGTTCTAACTTCACTCGCGTGGCCGTATGCAAATATGTTTGTGTATTTTTGGCAATTTTGATTTCCAAATCAGTTTCTCAGGCATTTTTTGACAAGCAACAACTGTATTTTTTAACAGTAGTCATAATAGTTATTCTAGACGGAGAAAAAGTTGTTTTTGTGAACTTTTGTACGGTCTAAATGTACTGTGCAGACGGTCGGGTAATACTGTTTTTGAGAATTGCTAAAATTGAAAAATAGCCCGGTCATCAATATTAATCTTAATTCTTGTGTTTCTGACCTTTTACCTATTAGTTAACTTTCATCTTAGTTAAGCTCGTTCAGAAGGTCTTCAGAGGGCACCGCTGTTAGGCTAAGCCTAACTATATATATTAGCTTCTTTTTTTAGTTTTTAGTACAGTTGGTGTGATATCTGCAAGGATTTTACCGACTAAATAAATGTAGATGTAGATTTTGCCAAATCCTCTTCCAGTTCTTCATCGTCCCTCCAAGCATTGTTTTAATTCGCCCATGTTGTTTACACGAGACTGAGATAGGAGCCTGGTGACTACTCTATCTCAAAGCATGGTGTCAATGGGCCACAAGCAATTTTTTTTTTTGCCATGGCATAACAAAAATCATCACCTACTCTAAACGGCAGTGTTTTGACGAAAAAGATATTTATAAAGTCATGGCATTACGCATTGTCGAAATGGATGCATGGCAAGCGAATGCAGACGATTATGGCTGCTTATATTTCTCGCTCTTTCTCCCCAGCGAAAATGAATTGATTTGCTTAACTCTCAAAAGACTTGATTTTCAATACAGTATTAGTTTTTTTTAAGGTTTTCGATTCAGGTTTCAGATTAGAAATGAACCATTTGGTCTTGCTGTTATTTTTGCAAAATGTCCAATAACGACTCGACAAGCGTAGGTCACGCACTGAAAGCGGCGTATTGTGATTTGACAGTTAATGTTGCTACCGTAAAGAAGTTCTTGCGGTCCAGATATCTAAGCGCAAAGAAGTTCTTGCGGCTTTCAGGACTCTAGCACAAGCATCCTGCAAGTAGCCGCAAGAAGTTGCGGTTTTGCGAATGCAAAAAGAAGTCCTTGTGCATGCATTATTTTTGGGCTGTACTGTACCTTAAAACAATAAAATTGTCTTTTTCTTTCTTCGGACTAGACATTATGAAAGTGATGTACTGGTTTTTTTTTTTTGCATTTGTCAAAAATCCTTACGTTTAGTAATAAGCCTCTCTGTCATAGAGCCACTGGGCACGTGGGGTCTCTGGAACGAGTAATGTTTACAATATGACCCTCCCCATACTGGCCGTTCTTTCTTTTAGGCACTGAAATAGACATATGCGTTGGGAAAAATTTAATATCTTTCACTTTAACTTGCAAAAGCTCACTTACATGCATGAAACCGGCATAACCAACTAGCAACAAAACAAGAAAACGAAGACTATCTATCCCTGCTTTAGGACCACCCAAGGCTTGTACAAGCTAAGCTAAAACATCAACTGGCAGGGGATCCTTTGGCTTCACAGGCTTGCCCAAGAGGCGCTTGCAACCCTCCATCGTAGACCTTACAATGGGATGATTCGTAGGTGGTTCACCCGCAACTTCATGGGCCCAGTGGATACCATACACTGAATAAATGGGAGCGAACAAGTTGGCTGAATCCAGCAGGTCCGTCGGATAAAAGGCGATATGGAAAGGCTTTGCAATGAAGACGGCAATGCAAGGAAAACGATCAGCTCAATGCTTCCAATGCAGCCACGGCAAGCGATACTTGTCCAAGGTGTTGGGAGCTCTGTTTTCAGTTTACTTTCATTTTAACTCTTTTTTTTTTAATTGAAACACAATGAAAGACTTTACATTACAATACAATACAATTACATTGTTTGCGATACAGTTACTTACATTATGTACAGTTCAATTACTTAATTACAGTATATACAGTTACTTGACAGAAATAATTACATACCTAAATCATTATCTAGCTTCTATTTATTTATTACAACAACTACAAACAAAACTTAAACCCTACAGAGTGCGCATTCTCTGAAGGGATATTACTATAATTGTTATAATATTTTTCAGAATCATACGAAAAAAAGAGTAAATAAATAAAAATAAAATAATTAATTATAATTATTTCCTTCTAAAGATACACACACACACAAAGAAAGAAATTAAGTGACAAAATTCTTCGTCCACTTTTTAAAGAAGTTAATGTCGCAGTTCCTTTGTTTCATAGAAGGAAACGAGAAAAACAAACGCAATAAACAACGCAATATTTGGCGTAAAGGGGAACACCGCTCCGCGATCGGCGTGACAGAACGACTTCCATTGCATGACCATAAGCCTTTCTTATCTCCCCAGCGCGAATACCCGCGCTGGATCGAACAAGTTTTTAGGCAGGTAAAAAAGCTTACGCGACCAAAAGCCTAACTCTAAACGGCACTACGAGCTGAACCTCCGGCCAGCATCATGCTAGAGTGTAGGAGTTGTAACTTGCTCAAGCCTAACTGATGTCCTTGCACTACGAGCCGACACCGCCGGCACGTGCTGGATCAGACAAAAATGCAGGCAGATAAAAGAGCATAAACTAGCGCAACTCAAACGAGCAAAAAACAAAGCTTGGGGAAGTCGCTGCGAGACTTGACCGCCACTGATACGTGCGGAGCAGGTATCCCCCCAAGCAAACCAATCCTGTTTTTTTTTTTTTTGGTGTAATCAAGGCAAGGAAACACTTGCCATTCTTGGCGCAGCAGACAGTAAAACATTTTGAGGTGTTCTGATATAAAGTTGATAGCAGTCGGAAGACCATCTTCCTAAAACCTTAATTAACCAATCTGGCAAGCCGGCAGCAGCTGCTGTGGAGGCAGCTCCGATGCGGAAACTGTGACCCTTGAGTGATTCGTAAGGCAGACCCGCGCGACAGGCTGCATCCCAAAGGAGGTTAACAACCGCAGACCTGGTAAGAAAGCGGCCAGATTGAAAATAAAATAAAGGTCCCTGGGGGTGCGCGGCTAGAAAATATGAACGCATTGCTGTAACCGCACAGACCGGTGAGGGTGAGCATGCAATAACAAGCTTGTGACCCTCCCGAAAAACGTCGGTCTTAGAAGACTTAAGAAGAATTGACATCTGCTGCGGGCAAGCCAGAGAGGGATGAAATGACACACTGTCGGCTGTTAGGTCAATTGAGGGCGAAATCGAAATGCTCCTGGATAGGTAAACTCATTACAGCGGAGGAAACCAAAAAAAGCTAATGTAAAGGCTGCCCAGATCATTGAAAAATCCCGCTCCCCTAACCAGGAGATTAATATTGGCCGAATCGCCAATAGCACGCCCGTGGTGACGGGTTGACGGAGGATACGGGCTTGACCCTGGAAACGGAGGATACCCCGAAGAATCTTTTTCAAAAGTAGTTTTTCCAGGAGGGGGTCACCATGCCCACACGAAATGTGTAAATTACGTACTGCGGCTAAATAAAGTTTGATAGTACTATGCTTAACTTTTCTCGCCAGGTAGGATGCGAAGTAAATAAGAGTACCCTCGGAGGCTGGAGGAATATCCCCCTCACTAGAGATAATCCTGTTCATAAGGCAAAACTGGATGAAGCGTTTTTCCCCTGAGCTATAAGTGCGGTTGGTGGTCCAAGCCAGGCCCCAGTTAGCATAAGTCAGAACTTCGCCCCTTAGAGGGTCATGAGTGAAAGCGGGATGGTGCAAGGGATTCTCTCGGCCAGTGGAGCTGCCGCCCAGAAACGTGCGTCCTGAAATCGGGAGAGTGCATCAGCAATTTCATTAGAGACCCCGGGGATGTGGCAAGCCCTAACAAAGAAGTTATGCTTCATGGATATAAGGACAAGGAACCTTAGAAGGTCCATAATCCGTGGGGCCTTCGAGTGACCCGAGTTTAGGATGGCCACTACGGATTCGTTATCGCACCAAAACTGAATGCGCTTCCCAGAAAATTGTGGATACCAGATAGCGCACGCCACTACAATCGGGAAAAGTTCCTGCCATTCAATGCTGATGCCCTGGGCTTTGCTGAGCTGCATGTGGGGGAGCCACCTTCCCTGGAACCATTTACCCCCAAAAAAGCCCCCAAATCCGACTTTGCCGGAGGCATCGGTATACGATTCCATATCTGGGGAAGGGGTAGTGGTGTTATCTAAAAAGAAAGAACGCCCGTTCCACTCAGAGAGGAAAACCTTCCACATGGTAAGATCCTTGAAAAACTCCTTATTTAGGCGGATATGGTGAAAACGGCTGGGGACCCCCCTGGTAAGGTTTATTATGCGCTGGAGAAATGTTCTCCCGGGTACGACTGCCTTGCAGGCGAATTGGAGGGTAACAATAAGAGACTGCAGCTCAATTAACCGTACGGAGCGCCGCTTAGTGAAAGAGTTTAGTACTTCCCGGGTGCGTTTAAGTTTGTCCTCTGGGAGCCGGGCTTCCATATGTATGCTGTCGAGCTCGATACCCATGAATTCTAACACTTGAGAGGGGCCCAGGGTCTTAGACGCGACCACGGGGGCATGGATTGACATGAAAAGGCGGAGTAGGGTACTGAAGCTGGTCAGGCATTGAAACCGGGATGGTTCAGCAATGAAAAAATCGTCCACAATGTGGAGAACATGCTGTAGGCCGTAGTTGTTTTTGAGAATCCACTCTAGAGCATCCGACAGTTGATTAAACAGGAATGGTGCACTACGAAGCCCAAAAGGGAGGTATAGATCAACAAAGTACTGGCTTTGCCAATAAATGCCGAGCAGGTGCCAATCATTGGGATGGACAGGAATCAAGCGAAAAGCCGATTTAAGGTCGGTTTTTGCCATGAAAGAACCCGGGCCCAGGGACTTAAGTATGCGCATAGCATCGTCCACCCTAACATATTGAAGAGCGTAAGGGTCCTTGGGAATGTGGTCATTAATACTATCGCCCTCCGGGTATGAAAGGTGATAAATAGTACGCTATTCCGAGGAATGTTTCTTGGGCACCACACCTACAGGGTGACATTGGAGGTTAGGGAGGGGTGGGTCATGAAAGGGCCCGGCTACCCGCCCCAAGTTAATTTCCTTAGCAATATTTGAAGAAACCACCTCGGGATGCTGAGTTGCAGATATAAGGTTAAGAGAAACCCGGGATTTCTGGGGACCAGTATAGCCGACATGTGTGCCATAGCGCAAAGCATTAATTAAATTATGCACAAAATTACGATTAGGATGACAGGAAAGTTCCCTTTCTAAGATATCAACATCAATAGGGGTGGATACTGGTGGATGACGGTTCCTTGCCAGTAGCTGCACTTGATGGTTTGCCCCGGACGCTGGCGCTGGTTGTCTGATGTAGGTTGTGAGCAGAGTAGACCTTGGGCAGTTGGCGATGGAGTGGCTGGAGGAACGGCAGCGTCGGCAGATGTGAGGGAACGGGCAGGAACTGGAGGTGCACCCAGACGAACGGTTGAAGCGGAAGCAGACAGGACCATTTTTGGGTTGCTGGTGGGACTCTTCGCTAGGGCAGTCACTCTGGGAATGGTACGGGCTAGAGCAGACAAGACTGTGGCTTAGCTAGACCCGAAAAAGTAACAGTCCAAAGTTCAAGGTCAACCTGGTCCCAACTGAGACTAAGGTCATAGGCAGCCCTGCGGCGGAATTGTTCGTTGTAGGTGAGCCATGACAGACCCTTAAATTTAGTTGCTGCGCTACTGATGATTTGCTGGTACTTGAGTAGCTCCAGCGATCGCCGAGGGTAGGACGCGACGAGGACCAACATATAAGCCGTATAGGCGTCTAACCATTTCTGGAAAGTGTCAATCAACGGCTTACGTTTGTGCACCATGGTAAGAGGAGACGAGGAGCCTGGGGCCGAGTCAGCTAAACGAAATTGGATCTCGGGTACTTGGGGGTGAGTTAAAGAATCTGGTAGCAACAAAGTGAAGTCAATGTACTCACCCCTCAAGATTTTGTCCTCCAGGTTCTTGTCCAGTGGTCGCTGAAGGCCTAATGGTGTAGCGATGCCAGATCTTTGCGGAGGAAAACTTGTTGTGGGCGGCGACGCTTGACTCAGGTAGTGTGCAGACTGGAAATGATTGCTCTGTAAAGCCTGATGCAGAGACGTCGTAACCGTGTTCTGGATTGCAGCCAATTGCTTGGCGGTGAAAGGCTCGGCCTGTAGAGTGCCAGAGGGTTCTATGAAGTCGTCGAGGCCATCTTCTGAAACATCGGACAAGGAAATTTCGTCGTTGTCCGCGTGGATGTCGCTGGCATTGTCTGGACCATCGTTATTGACGATGTTGTTGGCAGCGAGAGCTGGTAATTCAGCGGCTGAAGTGACCTGACGATCCGTGCGTGTCCTCACCGTACGTCTTTGGACTCGGCCAACTGGTGGATTTGTCGCACGAGGTCGTTGAAGAGCGGCTTTTAGGCGTTTGACAAGGGCTGATTTGTTCCCGTTAACGGGCAAGGTTAATGCCTGGAGGCGAAGGCGAAGAACCTCGGAGGTCAACGATGCGAGATTTTCCGCACGACCTGGACGAACGTTCAGTGCGTTGCGAGTGCCACGTGGACGAGCCATTTGAAATTACAATTTAAAAAACTGAAGGAAGACCTTTCAGAACGCACTACAGCTAATGAGTGAGACTTTGGACTCGAACTAGAGCTTTTATAGCCAGACATATGTCTTGACCTCGGCCAATGGAGATTTGCATACCATAGTAAGTAATGAATTCATGTAGCGCTCAAATAGACATGAATGGGAGTATTTATAGTACTAGCCATACAGAACGGATGATATAAATGTACTCGACAGTGATGTAACAGGGCTAGGTGAATGACCATTGTACTCCATTGTACATTGGCGACAATAAAGGCTTGTACATTGCGAACATCTGCGTAACACGAGTTATGTATCAACAATAACAACCCAACGGGGGCCTAGAGCATCACGTTCCATTAACTGCACTTTACAGTTCAACAGTAAAGCTTTATTTGTTAATGTGCCATTTTTTGTGGCAATATACTTTTCCGTTTGATATTTTAATTTGACCTTGTGTTTATAACCCGCAATATGTGGAATGACACATTTTCTTCTGCAATCCCATATATATACTTTAGCAATAAGAATTACGTAGTTTAGTAAGAAGTTTGAAGAAGCGATTAAACCAATTATAATGTCTTTTAGGTTAAGCACTATGTATTGTTTTTTCAAAGTAAAAAAAAAAGCTTCACATGTTTGCAATCAAAGAACAGGTGATGGAATAATTTTACATCAGTCTTACCAAAGGAGCACTTATCATTATCAATGTATCCAATTTTAAACAGTTTTGTATTAGTAAAAAGAATTGAGTTTAATATCTTAAATTGAAAAGCTTTAACATATGGTTCTAGAGCTACATTATGCGGAAGAGTAAAAGCAGTTTTTAATTCATCTTCAGAAAGATGAAATTCAGATTTTAATTTTGAGACAGCAGTTGGCGGTTTGGCCTTTTTACTTATTAATAGAGAATAAAAGTGTTTTGACTTCTTTTCCTTTAAATCAAAACGTTTTCCATTATAATTAAAAGAGGGATCTTCTACCGAAAGATTCAGGTTTTTTCCTTTCAAGCTTGATGGTATAGAAAGGCGAAGTCCAGTCCATGTAATAAAATTCACTTTTTTAATTTTGGTAACTACTACATTAAACGATTCTGAATTAGTTAGGTCGAAGAAAAGATCATTGATAGTATGTATCTCTGAATCAAAAAAACTTTTATAAAATACAGGTTTATTATCCACTCTTATCTCTTTATTATTCCAGACTATGTACCGCCAATTTCTTTGCTCTGCAAAATATTCACGAAAATCAGACCACCACTGTAGCAGTTCCCTGTAAAATGAGGTTATAGAAAGGTCTTTTAAATCATAGTTACAGCTGAAAATAAGAAGTTCTCCCGAATCTTGGAAAAGATACTTTAAATATGTTTTCCATGTCCCTTTACAGTTTAAAAAAATTCTGCTTAGCCAAGCAAGTCTCAAGGCTTTGATCATGGTTTCAAAATCTATCATTTCCAAGCCACCTTCTTCAAACTTTTTGATTGCCGATAACCTCGTTACTTTATCGTTTCCTTTCCATAAAAATTTGTAAATAATTTGGTTTACTTCTTTTATAATGTGGCTTGGAGTGGGCATTAAAGAGGAGATATAAATCAACTTGGGGATAAGCAATGATTTGATTATCGTTACTCTTCTGTAGATGGAGAGCCCTCTTGAGGACCATATATTAACAAGTTTCTTCATGTTGTCAACTCTATTTTTAAAATTTTTTTCATACAATAATTTTTTATTATAAGTAAAGAAGACTCCTAAGGCCTTTATGGGCTCGATTGGCCATTTGATTCCAAAAGGTCTCGGATCATTATCTTTTAAAGATCCAATCCAGAAACCTTCTGTCTTTGAACTGTTCACCTCAAGACCAGAAAGAGTTTTAAATAACTCAAGCTGTTGAAATAATATGCAAGCTGAGTTCAGATCTGAAAGAACTACTGTTGTATCATCTGCATATTGAAGGAGTTTAGTTTCCTCTTGTTTTATTTTTATTCCTTTGATTTCTGCATTTTCACGAATAGAGATTGCCAAAGTTTCTACAGCTAAAACAAAAAGGTATGGGGAGAAAGGGTCACCTTGTCTGACGCCCATAGCTAATGTAAAGTAATCCGAAGCCAGACCATTATTAATAACACAACTTTGAATATTATGGTAAAACGTTTCCACCCAGTGAATGAACATTGGACCAAAATTAAAGACTTCAAGACAACAAAATAAATAATTCCATTTTAAATTATCGAAGGCCTTCTGAAAATCAATAAAAATTAGGATGCCAGGAATGTTTTCCTTGTCCGTATAATCCATCAAATCAAAAATTGATCTAACAGTTTCTCCAATATAACGATCTTTTATGTATCCTGTTTGGTTGTGATGAATTATATATGGCAGCACTTCTTTTATTCTTAAAGCGATTACTTTTGAAATAATTTTGGCGTCTACATTAATTAAAGAAATTGGTCTCCAGTTTTCGATAAAGGTTTGGTCTTTATCTTTTTTCTCAATTAACGTGATTACAGCTTTTCTCTGACAGCTGGACATCTCACCATATTTGTACGTCTCCTTTACGCAATCTATAAAAGAATCACTTATTAAATCCCAACATGTCTTATAAAATTCTATCGGGAGTCCGTCATTTCCAGGTGATTTGTTGTTTTGAAAGCTGTCAAGGACATCTTTACATTCCTCAAGGGAGATTTCACCTTCACAGGATTGCTTTTGTTCCTCAGATAGTTTAGGAATGTTAAGTTCATTTAAAAAGGCCTTTACACTCTCTTTATTTTCGTCGGAAGTTTTGGACTGATACAAATCGCTGTAAAAACGTTTTTGCTCATTGAGAATGTCAAAAGGATTCGTACTAATAGACCCGTTTAAAACTAGTTTCCTTATATGTTTTTTAAATTGATTTCTCTTTTCAAGATTAAGGAAATATTTTGAGTTTCGTTCACCGTGTTCATGCCAACGAGCTCTTGCGCGGATGACAATGCCCTTAGTTTTCTGTTCATAGAACCATTCGAGGGTTTCCTTAATTTCATTCAAATGCTCAAAGTTTTCAGCAGTTGGATTGTTCTCATATGCAATCTTTGACTTCTCGTATTTATTTTGTAAAGATTTTTCCTTCTGGATTTTTTCTGTTCCTTTTCTTAGAAAAAGCAATACAATGTGCTCGTATTTTATACTTTATCCAGTCCCAAATACAGCGTTTATCGGATAATTCATTTTTGCCAGTTGTTTTCCATTCTACGATGTTTGATTTTAGCTCATTAATATATTCTTCATCTTCTAGAAGAGAGACATTCATTTTCCAAAAACCCGGTCCTTTCACATTTGTTACTATGTCAGTAATAACTTTCATTTTAACTCATCAATCACAAAATGCTTACAGTTAAATATTTTTTTTGATGAAATGTGAAAGCTATGATTCAAAAGGAATGTATTCTTTTAGAATTTTATTCATAACTAGGAGAAAGGAGAAAAAGAAAACTGAAAATAGCCTTGTCAGCCAGCCAAGGTCCTGTGATGACTATGTACATGGAAATAGAAATCCTGCTTTACTGGGTGTACCAGGAGGGTTGACATGACTAAAGATAAATAATCAAGTCACCCTTGTGGGCAGGTGCCCAAGAAAAGTGGGGTACCTATTTTCATTTAAAATGGTCATTAACCTTTTAAGCCCAGCAGTGACCAGCATGAAATTCCAACTATATTGTCACTACTTGATCAAAACTACAACTCATATGAACAATAAAGGAAATGTTATGTTCAAAAAGAAATCGGTAGGGTCCTGGACAATTGGTATAAGGACATAAGCAAGCAGTTGTCTGTCAAGTGCAACATGTGGGTCATATTCTCTTCCTCTTAAAAGCACTGTCAGTTGTTCTTTGAAGAACTTCTCCAATCTTTCATGCAGTTCACGCCACCATCGCTCTATTTTGTTGCTTGTTGAGGGACCGTAAATAATGGAATCAGTGGGATCAGCCATAATCTCATGCTGGTTTAAAAGGAACACCTGAATGGTGGCCATTTTCCCAGTTTCTGTTCCTCTGTCAACTCTCAGATTCCTCGGCAGCATCTCTGATTCAAATAGATACCGAAGGTTAGAATTTAGGGTTAGAATTTGAGTAGCATACAAGAATGTGTCAATACAGCCGTATACACCCAACGGAAATGTGGAGTTTTGATAACCACATAGTTTGTCATGACCGTCTAAGGAAACCACCCATGACGGTCCTTCACGTGTGAAGCTTCCCTTTTCCTTCGGGATCCAATTCAGCCATCATGTTGTAAACAAGATGACGTGCTCTGTTCTCAGCTTCTAATTCATTACTCTATAGCCTAACAATTGTCCCGGTCCCTCCAACTCTTTCTGGACAGCATCTGACACTGCTGCAACTGGGATGTCATAATTTATATAATCTATACCGAAGTGGTAAAGACGTCGGTCCAGGGTTGCTGTACTCCAAGTATATTCAGAAAAATCTCTCTACACAAAGTCAAGAATTTCTGATCTTTTTAAATTTTGGCTAACATACTTTCTTAAGTCGTGCTCCAATTGGTTATCCTCTTTCCATTCACTCTTCGAGGCCATACCTACAGAAATATCGATATCCACGAATTCACGGCTGATCACAACACGGCCGCCATCTTGAAAAAGCCAACCCAGCCCCAGTCCTTACCGCGTGAAATGATAACGCTGGTCCGTTAGATTTTTTAATTTTTAGTTTTTTTTTCCTTCAGCAACTGATGGTTATATCTTTTTTTTTTCATCAACACTTTTAACATTAACCTTTAAAAAATAATATATTTCATGATTGTATTTCGCTCAGAAAATAATAATGTTTAATATGACTTTGCAAATGCAGGTGAAATAACAAATGAAATGAAAATTCAGTTTTCATTTTAAATTAAACTTGAAATTAAAAAAGAAACTTAAAATGAAATTCATTATGAGTGATAATGATGGGCCACCATACAGGAGATTGCCCGGGGAAGTAAACGCAGTGGGGCAGGAAAATCGATCCATTCAAGAAGTGAAGGACAAATGCAAGAATCTTCACTCCAATGCTAAAAAAGAATTCCATTTGTTTCAGGGGGAGTCGGAAAAAACTGGAGGTGGGCCACAACCGAAGCCACCCTCGCAGCCAAGCGAACAAATCATTGAGTTGCTTAAAGATATGCCAGGCTTTTCTAATTTTATTGTTGCACAATAATTACAGGTCATATGATATTTGTCCCCTATGTAACCTCATCCCGCCATAAAGTTGTTTATGGTACGTGAAAAGCTTTCTGTGGAGCATGCGATGGAATTTAAATGATAAGTATTTGGATATTTTGCTTTTTGTTTTGAGAAGTTTGTACTTGATATCTCTAGTAAAGTGTTATGTCCTTTTGCACCGCCGGTTTCCACCGAGAAAAGTGTATTTAAGCATTAATTTTCGAGCAGTTCAACGAGACATTCACTGCTTCCCACTTGTTTATAGAGCTTTAATGTTATTTCTGATATCAAGCTTTGAGTTAATTTATTGAAGCACTTTGATTCAACCTACCTCAGTTCGCCATTGAAAATAACATTGTCGCTATTACCTAAATTTTAGATCATCATACTTTTATGCAATGTTTAATATGTTTGCGGCACATTAACCCGGGCATGAACTGGCCTCGTGATCACTTTAATTTTTTTTTGTCAATTAGGTAATGTTTTCTTATATATTTAAGAGTAGTTCTCTGAGAAAGTGGTGCAAAGTTGGAAATGAAAATTTGTAACCCCCCTTCATTTTTTGTGTGGAGGTAGGTTACCTGGGGGGATAAACAAAAACAACCATATTAGGGTCAGCAGATGTATCGTTGCCATGGTAACCGCGATTGATCATGCCAGCCTCAGGCCCATGTTTTGATAAAAAATTTCACTCTCAAGTAGGAAAATCGGAGTCTAGTTCTCGCGTGCGAGGAAACTAAGGGCCTCTTCATATGAGCCCGGTTGACCGGGCTGGCCCGCGTACCGGGACGGATTTCGCCTTGGGTTCATATGAGAAAATTCAGCCCGGTTTCCGAGATGAAGCTTCGCCATCTCCACTCGCAATTCCTGGTATTGAATTTGCTTGTCCGCGTCGAAACAAGGCTTCTGTACGCCATTTTAGACTTGTAGTTAAGTAAACAGTCGATCAATTGGCTGACCATCTCTGTTTGCCAACGGAACTTCCTAGGAATCGAGAGAGAAGAACGTTCCTCACTTCCCGCCATGTTTACCAACCGTGCTGCTACGTCATCGACCATGTAACGCATGCGCTGTTGCAAAGAATTCGTCCTGGTAACCGGAATGAAGTATTCATATGGCAAAATTTTCCAGCCCGCTTACCGAGATCCCGGTTGGAAAAACCGAGATCTCGGTAACCTAGACAGCTTGCCCTCACATATGAACACATCAAAAATTTTACAAAGGATTTAAAGGTAAGGCGAGGTCTCGGAAACCGGGCTCATATGAAGAGGCCCTAATTCAAATGAAATTCCATCAGAGAGTAGAGCCATCCTACTAGTTTATAAAAGTTGCTGTTAACATTATTTTGTTTTATATTAAGAAGGAGAAAATGGTCGCTCTACAATGTTACATGTCAGCCATTTTGACGAACAACAAAATCAAGGACAACTATTTTTGCAATTTCTCTCAAAGTGCTCTTTTCCCAGAGACTAAATTAGCAGCAGAGCTAACAAACATGTTGAAGTGTCTAAATATCATAAAATCTTTTTGGGGAAAACTATTCTATGGCCATGGGAGTTGAACACACTCAAGGCAAATTTGACCAAACTACAAAATTGGCCATTTCGAAGCTTAATTATTCAGCGAATTATTTCGCCCAAAAAGACTTTAGAGAGACCGTTTAAGCGCCAAAAGTATTTATTACTATCTTGTATGCTAACTACGTTTGATAAATGAGGTTTCGGCCACTAAATTTTTTGAACTTTTAAATTCTACAAAGCCTACCTTGTAAGGTTTGGTAATTTCTACAGCGTGCTTTTATCGCGTAAGTCCCTCGGTCGGTCGCTCTGTTTTCTTGGCTAAATCTAGCACAGACTCTAGCAGACAGGTCACAACCGTTTCCTCCATCGAACATCTATTTCAGAGACAGACGATGGATCGTTAGTCCGCATATAATCTGATATATAATGGAAGCAGAATTCACTCTGTCAAAACACAGTCGCGCTTTTCGTGGTTTTTGCCATTCCTGGAATAAAATTAATCAGTTCAATCCATCCAGAGAGTAAAATAAATGCATCACTAACACTGCACTAAGCAAATACTAGTCTGTAACCAATCCAGAATAAAATAATCGGCTTAAATCGACTCGGGGATCGACTTTAGTTGAGAGGCCAGGAAGTTGTTGTCGAGTAAACGTGCAGACCGGAAATACAAGGAGCAATTTATTACTGCTGACCGGATGTAACGCAGCCTTTAAATGTCGACTTTCGATCTGGCGTTAATACCCATACCCTGGGCGGGGGACTCCCATATAAAAATGATGGGGTCGCTTGTCGGAAATTGCGGCGTACCAAGGATGGAGACTGTTTCAAACACATACCAAAATGGGGTGGGTGCTGAAATCCAGTGCAAGAAAAGTCCGGTTCACAGAGCAACAGAAAACCTTTCTGGATCAGAAATACAACATCGGTGAACAGACTGGGAAGAAAAGCAACGGCAAGAAAGTAGCCAGAGAGATGAGACGAGCACGTGGACAAGATGGCAAACGATTATTTGCTGTTGAGGAATTCGTAACGCCACAGCAAATATCCTCATACTTTTCACATATGGCTGCCAATTGCAAGCGAAAGGATATCTCAGAGGCAGAGCTAGAGACAGACAAAAGAGGAGTAATGTTCCAAGAAACAACAGCTGAAATCACAGCTAGACGAGCCACAATGCTGGAAGTGGAATGAGCTGTTACATGTACAAGAGGATAACTTTGTGCCGCATGAACAGAGACGAGCTTCAGACCAAGCTAACGTTGGCAAACCTGAAAGGCATATAAGTATGGCATTCAGGGCGTATCAGGAAGAAAGAAAGAAGGCAACATACGTCAATGCCCTGTTCAGTCTTTTATGTACAAACCCATGCAACTCCCATGAAGGCCTGCGCCAGTAGAATGTTTCCTTATCATTCACAGACGGCGCCTGTCAATGTTGGGTTGATTCTAAAGTAGCCCGTATTTACTTGAAACGTGGATTCGGCTCGGGCTTGGGACTAAAATAACGGGGGTACTCGCCGTACCTTTTAGGGGTCAATTTGTAGATTGGTACCGCTTAGAATGCTAAAATCTAAAATGACCTCTATTAGAATTATCGTGTTACCTTTTAGTTTATTAAGCCGAAATATATGGCAGAATGTGAGATGTGTTGTTTTAGAATTGGTACCTCTTATGGGTAACAAATCTGTGAGCCACACCCATCAAACAAGATTCTGGTACCTTTTTGGAAATAAAAAACGAATACAGTACAGCCCAAAAATAATGCACGCGCAAGAACTTCTTTTTGCGTCCGCAAAACCGCAACTTCTTGCGGCTACTTGCGGGACACTTGCGCTAGAGTCCTTCAAGCCGCAAGAACTTCTTTGCGGTTTGAAGCTTAAAACCGCAAGAACTTCTTTGCGCTTAGATATCTGGACCGCAAGAACTTCTTTGCGGTAGCAACAACACAACACAACACGCCGCTTTTAATGCGTGACCTATGCTCGTCGAGTCGTTATTGGACATTTTGCAAAAATAACAGCAAGATCAAATGGTTCATTTCTAATCTAAAAACTGAATCGAAAACCTTGAATAAAACCAATACTGCATTGAAAATCTAAGTCTTGAGAGTAAAGAAAATCAATTCGTTTTTGCCGGAGAGAAAGAGCGAGAAACAACAGCCGTATAAATCGTCTGCCGTCTGTCGCTTGCCGTGCAACCATTTCGACAATGCGTAACGCAATGACTTTATAAATATCTTTCTTATCAGAACACTGCCGTTTGGAGTAGGTGGCGCTTTTCCACTATATCTATCTTCGGAAGTAAAAGACACAATTTCTAGTGATAAAAATTTCCACGATGCGCCGAGTATTTCTCATTTACTTTAGTGTGAGCAAATTTTCATTTTAGTAAACAAAGAAGCGGGCACCAATTTGTCGCCCGGGATTTGTCGGCCGCATTGATTTGCATTAAATATCTTGGATTCTACAGCGCGTATAAAGTTACAATCGAAACAGTAAAATACTCTGCCTTTGAAGGCACAATTTGTGAAAAAGTTCACTCGAATTGTCTCGGAACTCTCGACCGTTTGACCGTTTTTTCGGCATGATTCTAGACTTTAATGTAAAATGATGCTTTCTTTCAAATTATTCGTCACGCGCTTATCACAAGTTGTGTCACGTATTTTTCAAAAAGGCACGAGTATCAAATTTCGCTTGTGTGCGTTTTCAATTTCACCGACAAATAAATTTATCACGTGAATGATCGTGAATAACGTGAATCTTGATCTTTCATCTCTTTAAAAAGCCCATGATGCATAGAATTCAGAAAACCCCATGATTTTGCGCGGATTTAGTTTGTCTTGTAAGAAATTTACAACGCATAATCAAACACCAACACTGCCTTTAATAGAATATAAAACAACTTGTGAGTGTCAAAGCGAAAGCGCGAAACTTTGTAAAGCCGCCGCGAAGACGCAAGGAGCTTTCGATTTCAAGCCTGTGAATCAAAAGTTTTTTACCGGAAAAAGGAAAACGGTTAATGAAGATGAGGGTAGTGAAAGAGCAAAATTATCTTGCTTTTTCCCAGCGGGAAAAAAGCTGACAGGCTAGGAATGAACCGACAGGGTATTCCCACGGGAGATATCTTTTGACCTCAAAAGTGCTCAAATCAAATATTTGCATACTGTCAAAGATTGAAATATTTTCGGGAAACTTGTTGAATGAAACTTAAGTCTTGAATAAAACGTGTATCGATAATCAAATGTTAGGAAAGCGAAGATGGCTAAAGGAGCAGGAAAAGAACCATGACTATTCATGAGGTGTTTGTAAACAACGCATATTTACAAAGTTCGTAACGTGACAAGCCCGCGCCGCTTGAACGGCTGACAATTTTTCTTGAATGAATAGCTCGAGCCGTTTGAACGGCTGATGATTTTTTTTAACTGATCTGCTCGAGTTTAGTTTTGTACCCGTGAAGAAGGCAGCATTGCCGAAACCGCGTCGGTATAACCATCATGCGAACAGCGTCGTAATTTATTGCTTTTTTCACTTTATTATTTAGTATCTACGCTGCGCGGGGAATTTCAATCTTTATCACTCAAGCTCGGGCGGTTCGAACAGCTGATATTATGAACAGCTTACAAAGTCCTGATAATGTAACTCCGATCGACACAATCGAGTGCTCCACGTATAAACTTCTTGCTGCTGGACCCGGTAACTTTTTCTCCGATCATCGACACGAACTCTATAAACCGCTTGCGGCTGGAGCCTGTAACTTCTCCGATCTTCGACACGAGCGCAATATATAAACTTCTTGCGGCTGGACCTGGTAACTTCTTGCGGGTTCATGCGGCTTAGGTACTTAACCTCTTGCGGCTTCTTGCGGCTAGAATTTCAACTTCTTGCGTTTCGAATGTTCTTGCGGGTAAACCGCAAAAACATCGCATTTTCGCTTCTTGCGACAGCTTGCGCGTTCTTGCGGCGCAAGAACTTCTTGCGCCACTTCTTGCGCGTGCATTATTTTTGGGCTGTACTGTAAGTATTACATTTCGTTTTTATTTCCGATTTCGTCACATCCTGTATTACTTAATTCTTTATTGCGAAATTCTCCGTGTATATAACATCGTATAACATATTGTTTATTTAGTAACATCTTGTACCTGAAGAAGGCTGGTCTGGCCAGCTGAAACATTGTACTCAACAAAATATACACTGTTTTCAGCTTTGCTTTAAAGTTTTATTCAATTATTTTTGGCTGAAGCAGATCCTCAAGGATCCCGTGTCTGCCACCAATATCATGATTTTATCTAAAGCTTTAAAATAATCTGTAACTCTACAGATCAGCTTCTGTATTGTTATATTGTCTTACCTTTATTATTTTCAATTACATTACTTTTCCCTGCCTCGAATAACGTTTTTGCTCATTTGCAGGGCAACTGTATTTAAGTTTATGTCTAATAATGTTTGCTTGTTGTTGTTGATCCAGCGTACAAGCAGCGGAATTCTCGTATACGGTTTCTTGCCATTTAACCAGTTACCTACCTTTTAGGGTATTTTTCTAAAATTTCCGACAAGCACCCCGCTCATTTTTATATGGGAGTCCCTCCCCCCCGCCCGCTGGGGTATTCGGTTTTTGGTATGACTGCATTTCAGTGAATAGACCTTCAATTATAGATATCGAAATCTCTTGTTCTCGTAAAAGCCTGTAGAGTATTTGATGTTAACGGAAAACTAAATACCGAAAAAAAAAAAACTGTACCCTAGTCTTGTTATGCCAGTCTTTATAACACTACTGTCAGACCGTGATTGAGTAGTATTATTTACATGATTCAAGTAACATTGTAACATGATTAGCCTATAACAAAGTACAGATCAATAAATGAGCAGCATAATTGTTAGACTGCACCGTTCCAATTTTTGTTTGCCTGTTATATTCGATGTATATAGGGTGATTTCCTTTCAAAGCTTTCATCCTCAGAGTCATGCCTTTTTTATCTACCCTCAAATCAGGGAATACCAGATTCATAAATATCAATACCAGAGATGTTAACGCCAGATTGAAAGTCGACATTTGAAGGTTGCGTTACATCTGCTCAGCAGTAATAAATTGCTTTTTGTATTTCCGGTCTGCGTGTTCACCCGACAACGACTTCCTGGCCTCTCAACTAAAGTTGATCCACGAGTCGATTTAAACCGATTATTTTATTCTGGATCGGTTACTGAGTAGCATTTGCTTAGTGCAGTGTTAGTGATGCATTTACTTTACTCTCTGGATGGATTGAACTGATTAATTTTATTCCATGGATGGCAGAAGCCACGTAAAGCGCGACTGTGTTTTCACAGAGTTAATTCTTCTTCCAATATATATCAGATTATATGCAGACTAACGATCCATGTCTGTCTCTGAAGTGGATGTTCGATGGGGGAAACGGTTGTGACCTGTCTGCTAGAGTCTGTGCTAGATTTGGCCAAGAAAACGGAGCGACCGACCGAGGGACTTGCGCGATAAAAGCACGCTGTAGAAATTACCAAACCTTACAAGGTAGGCTTTGTATCAATTTGAAATTCAAGAATTTAGTGGCCGAAACCTCATTTATCAAACGTAGTTAGCATACAAGATAGTAATAAATACTTTTGGCGCTTAAACGGTCTCTCTGAAGTCTTTTTGGGCGAAATAATTCGCTGAATAATTAAGCTTCAAAATGGCCAATTTTGTAGTTTTGTCAAATTTGCCTCAAGTGTGTTCGACTCCCATGGCCATAGAATAGTTTTCCCAAACAGATTTTATGATATTTAGAATCTTCAACATGTTTGTTAGCTCTGCTGCTAATTTAGTCTCTGGGAAAAGAGCACTTTGAGAGAAATTGCGAAAATAGTTGTCTTTGATTTTGTTGTTTGTCAAAATGGCTGACGTGTAACATTGTAGAGCGACCATTTTCTCCTTCTTAATATAAAACAAAATATGTTAACAGCAACTTTAATAAACTAGTAGGATGGCTCTACTCTCTGATGGAATTTCATTTGAATTAGTTTCCTCGCACGCGAGAACGAGACTCTAAAAAATTTCCTACTTGAGAGTGAAATTTTTTATCAAAACATGGGCCTGAGGCTGGCATGATCAATCGTGGTTACCATGGCAATGATACATCTGCTGACCCTAATATGGTTGTTTTTGTTTATCCCCCCAGGTAACCTACCTCCACACAAAAAATGAAGGGGGGTTACAAATTTTCATTTCCAACTTTGCACCACTTTCTCAGAGAACTAGTCTTAAGCATTAAGTCTTATGTGTAAGTTTGGACATTATAAATCCAGCATGGAACTGATCATAACCCTATCATAAATAGACAGTTAGATTAATACCTTTATACTGTACACGATAAAAACTCACGCCGTTATATTTAATATTTCAATGCCTTAAAGGTCGTGAATTTCAACATAATTAGCCGATTTTTTGGTTCAATGAAAATATATTTTTGCCAAGGATTGTGAAATAAGTTTGCTGTATGTAAATGCAGAAACCTTGTATGTACATGTAATTTCCTGTAAATTAATAAATTTTAGTTACATAAAGATTGGTGAATAAAGGTATGGTCAAAATATTTTGCAGAACAAGATGATAGTAATGCTACTGGAACACCAAGAATGAAGAAAGACAAGAAACTAGAGGATACTGGTTCAACTCCAAGAAAGAAGCGAGTTAGCAACGAAGACCTAATACAACTACAGTATGATTGTCTTCTTCACCAAAAGGAAAATATCATGTTAAAAAGAAAAAAGATTGAGCTTGGAAGTGCAGCTGTTGGAGCAGCAAGTGAAGTCCTCACTTGAAGGCTCCCCAGAATACAAAAGGTTTTAAAAGGGTAATGTCACCAATTTTTAGTATCATTATCAAAAGCTAAAAAGCATACTTTCTTAAATAGAAACCAAAAACAGAGCGGTTTTTAATTATGTCAAATGTAACTTCACGATTACTTTGGCTAAACAATCTCACGCCACTTTATCAACCAATCGGAAGTAAAACCAAAACCAATTTCGTAGCTTGCCAATACATGTTTTCTCGCCCTTGGAGGTGGCTATATGTATTTGCTTCGAGTTCTGATTGGTTCATTGGATTGTATAAGCCTACTGTAATTCACCAGAGTAATTACTTTGGTTTTGGTTTTATGACGCTCAATTGAAAAGTGCTCTAATGGTTGGGTTTTGTTAACTTATTACTATACTACTGCAATGGAAGTATTATGAATTTTCATTGGTGTGGATGGCCAGGATGAAAGTGGATTGCAACTTGAAAGAAGTGACCAATTTTTTTTAAATTCTTCCAATATGTCTTGGAAAAATTATTAATTTTCCATTCAGTGAATCACTTGATATTTTTCTCTTGGTGTTCAAAGAACATTTTGTGTATCTGAAAAGTCATTTAGTTAATTGTTTAGTTTTTACAATTTTGTAAAAATGCAAAATCATTGTGATATTGCCCCTTTAAGGATGCTTACAAAGGCTTCTACATGTACATGTACGTTAACTTAAAATAGCACAACTGAAATGATGATTTGTTAAAAAGGTGCTGCTTATTATACAGGCAACTTTTGGTTATCTTTATGATACTATTTTAATACTAATCTGTGACCATATTATGTTTTTCCCATTTTTGAAAGCTCCATGTCTGCTTACATTTTCTTCAAGTTACTTCCAAAAGGGTTGTTTCCAGACAAGAAAAAAGATCCATTAGATTATGTTTACTCAAACTTTTGTGGCAGAAAGAAAATGCTGAATACTGCTTGTATGCAGGTTCAAATTATCACCTCCACCTGCAAACAAATAAACAACAAAACATACATTGAGAAATAAGTCTTTAATATGTGCAGTTATCCTTACTGCAATTTGTAACACATTTTCAAGAGGAGTTTTTTGTTTTAAACCATGAGCTTTCTCTTGGTAGCTCAGCTGTTCAGTTAAGAGCGTCCGTCTGAGAAAACCGGGCAGAGGCCACGGATCGGGGTCGGCCGATTCCTTCCACATTTTGCCAGTTTAAAACATTTGATCAGTGATGTTGAAAGGCAGCATGCTTAGTTGTTAAAAGCTTTTAGTTTCCGAGATGTGACCTCCCCCCCCCCCAAAAACCAGCCCGTAGGGTCAGAAAATCCCTTGATTTTGACGACTCAAGACGACCGTGACAAAAACGACGCGTAGAACATTTTCTCGTCTCCCAAAGACTTCTAACTGCAGGATTCTCTTAAATGGAACTATAAACTCTTATTCTCAGCCATCAGACCCTTGATTAAAACATGCTCAGTTCAAGATACGAGAATTAAATTTGCAGGTACACAAAGTCCATATTTGCATATGTTTATTCAACCCCATTTTTACAACTAGTTTTCTCCGAAAGGCGGCGGCTTTTTTGCAAGAAAAACAGTTAAATAGCTTTATCGCCATCCCGTCTTTCTGTATCACAAAACAAAACTTTGGGACCTATAAAATCTGAAGCGATTTGTGCATGCATTTCAGCCGAATTCTCAACAAAATTACCGCTTATGTCATGGCCGTCTCGAGTCGTCAAAATCAAGGGATTTTCTGACCTTGCGCGCCGGTTTTTGGGGGGGGTGGTCAGATCTCAGAAACTAAAAGCTTTTAAAAACTAAGCATGCTGCCTTTCAACATCACTGATCGAATGTTTTAAACTGGCAAAATGTGGAAGGAATCGGCCGACCCTGATCCGTGGCCTCTGCCCGGTTTTCTCAGACAGACGCTCTTAAACTTATCTAGACATATTATGTGAAGAACATGAGCAGATGCTGAAATATTGAAATTCACAAACAAATTAAGTAAAAGTCAAGTTGCTACATGTATATCAGGTAAAATACTTCCACAATTTGATTTATTGAGTTATTGGGATGCTCATTTTTTTCAATATTGCAACAAATATGGCACAATCACAAAAAGTTGTCTAGTTTTTGGACTCTTCTTGGTTGTTTTTTATTTTGGCTGTTTTTTTTTCCTGCCTAGAAGTTCTAATTTTTATAAGGTTTGCTGAACCATGAGCCTGGCATTCGTGTTCAGAAACTTCCTTATTTGAGTGACAATGTAAAATTAGCTACAACTGAGTGATTTGTTTGAAGAAATGAGACACTTTGTTTTAACAATAGTGTATCATTTTACTTTGTGAGCTGTCATTTCTATGGTTACAATATTTTAAAACTTACAGCAATGGGTTCTGTCTCAGATTAAAATTATGCCTGTATGTGTTATTGCCAATGTTAAGGACACATTAAATTTTATAGCATGTTATTTGAAAGAAAAAAATCGTTCCTTGGAATGAATAAGCACTTAATGACTGGCCCCAAGGAAAAGAGTGAATTTTGTTTCCAGAGACCCTGCCAAGGGGACATGTATTGAGGGTCGAAGTGAAACAAAACTCACTGTTAAGTGTTTTGTTATACATGCACCCCCCAACTCAAAAATAGAAAAAATTATAATGGTGGCCATGGCTGAAATGAGAAAAAAATGAGTGCTTCATATGACTGGCACACAAATTTGCCGCAGTTTCAAGGCGCACAACCTCATTAGGTGCAAGTCAACAGTTCAAGTTGTTTCCCTTGGAAGTTAGAGAGTTTTGCTGGCCCTGGAGTTAGACTGTTTTGGTCATGACACGTTCTTGTCAAATCAATAAAGGCGTTTGAGTTGGCAGGTAGAACAACCTTGTAATGAAAAGAAACCTAGAAATAAATAGTCAAGTTTTGTTACCATTTAGTGCTCTGAAACTGTAACTGTGTGTTTTTGGCAGCCAATGAACAGGATGAAAATGGATTGCAACAATTTGCTCAAGTTTGTGTCTGTCTGATAATCAACAAATAACATTCTCCCTTTAAGAATTCACTCTTGTTTTCTTTTATATTCAAAGAAACAAATTAGTTTTTTTTATTACCAAACAATGTGCAAATGCTTATTATAACACCGGGGGTTGGGGGGGGGGGGGGGGGTTCTCCCATGAAAAATGACAGTTTGATTGATTTGAAAGTCGCCTATAAGGTATCAGAATCCTGTTTTGTGGGCGTGGCTCAAATTTTGACGTCTGAGAGGTACAAATTCCAAAACAACATTTTTCTGATCCATACCATAAAAGGGTAGGGCAATATTTCTTATGGCGGAGTGTTCATTTTAAATTTTAGAACCCCAAGTGGTACCAATGTACAATTTTGCTGCCTAAGAGGTATGATGATTATCCACGTCATTTTCATATGGGATTCACGCCCCACCCTGTGCATGATGTAAACCCTTTAAAGAAAGCCCTCTGAGCAGTAGAAAATTAAAAAAAGGTTTTGCATATATGATCCCTGATGGCCTTTCCATTTTCAGGGCCATGAAGGGGCTCATTTCTTTGTATGGCAATGTTGTGTAGTACATCACAAGTACCTATTACTACACAGGTCTTTTCTGGTTTCATCCATACTTCAGAATGAAGAACATGAAACCTCCGTTTCCACCAGCCAAAGGCTTGTTCAATTGCCACCCTTGTACTAGTGTGTGCCTTGTTATATGCTTCTTGATGCGCTGTAATTGGGTTGAGGTAGGGGGTCATGAGGAACTGCTTTCAAGGGTACTCACTATCTCCTAGCAGTAAGCCATTTTCCAATGAGTGAGGCTGACCCTCGAGCCTCTCCAATTCGGGAATTGTTGAAAACAAAGCTGTCATGCGTGCTCCCTGGCCACCTTGCAACAATGTTGGTAAACATCCCTGAAAGAAATCCACAAATTTACAAGAATGATTTGTGCATTCTTTTCATGTTCAGATTATTATATACTATATGAGGTGGAGATGATATGTAGAGTGAACTCTTTCTAAGCTAGGCACACTCAGGAGAGTTATGTCTTGTAAAGAGTTTATTATATTTAATAAAAAAAAAACGTTCCCCTCTAGATGAGCACCAAACCGGAATATGTGCCATGCCTTTAACAGCACAAATTTAAATACCCAACTGCCCTTGCATTAGCACTGAACCCCTCAACAAATATGCGGTGCTTTTTTCAAGCACTCGATGATCCTTGAGTTTAATAGTGGTGACTATTCAAAGTGCCAAGATAAAAATGTTCTTCATTATGTTAACCCTGCAGAAATACATCTTCAAAATAAGAGCAGCCCTTAAATAAGCACCTCATTATACAGGCATAAAATTTAAAATGTTCTCTTTTGTGGATATTATTAAGCTATAATGCACCAATATGTCTTCTTTCCCAACATGGGAAATGTAGGCATGTCCAGTGGCAACTGACGAACATCAATTTTGTTTGGTCAAAAAAAACCTCACTCAGGAAATATATGAACATGTCAATGTTCATGACATGACCATATTGAAATTTTAAATTAATCCAACATGGGAACAATTTTTGCATCTATAATCAGAAAGTCATGACTTTGTTGGTGGGCATTGCCCATGAATTTACTAGTGGCTTTCAGGTACCAAAGAACATGCAGTTGTTTACTATAATTTTCTGACTTTGTCACATTTTAATAGCGACATCCCACAAGCCTCTCATACAATCTGAGAGAACTGTTTCAAAACCATAGGTATATGTTGTAGTTAATTTTTTATCTCAGGTAATTTTTATTTTTCCATTGTGTTTGGGTATGGTAATATATGCTAATGAATTTGAAACAAAGGAAAAACAAAAATTACCTGAAAAAAATATATGTAAGAAATAATACCAAATGATGCAAATTTCAACATGTACAGTACCGCTCAAAAGTAAGTTGACTGTCCCTCGAGACTCGATACTCAATTCTCGAAAGTTCCGAGTACCGAGTTTTGAGTACCGAGTCTCGAGTATCAAGTCTCGAGTCGAGAAATTTATTGAGCTTGTCGCTTGACTATCTCTCGAGAAATTAATTGCAGAAACGGGCCGCAGTACACTCGATCGAGCTTTGGAAACATTTTGCCAACTCTGAAAATAATTGCGCTGGATAATCTTCCATAAGAAAACAGCTAGTTTCTCTCTCCCAGAAATGTTATCGAGCATCTGTTTGGCCAGATACGAGCGAGATTGAAGCCAGACGACAGTCCCGCTCTTAAAACGAGCAAGAATCAAGCGATGAATGTTTTTCTCTAGATGGATCACGCGGATGGATCGATGGAATGCTCGCAAAACCAAATGCGGCATATGTTTATTCCCAGCCCGAAGTTTTTGCATACTCGAGAACGCCTTGTTTCTCAAGACTCGATCCTCGAGACTCGATCTTCGAACGCTTCGAGAATCGATGCGAGGCTCTCGTATCGAGTGTCAACTTACTTTTGAGCGGTACTGTAGTCCTTCGTCCTCGGTATCAACAAGACAACATTGAACTTAAAATGTGTTTCTAACAACAGCCATTCTCTCACATTACGTACACTTTGCTGTTATATTAAAAGTGAGATTTGTTTATGCTTAACTTATCGATCCCATAGCGGTTGTAAAATATCAATCTTCAGCAAATTAACACAGATTGCCTTCAAGGTCGAATGCTATAACTTTCCAGTTAGCCTATGAATACAGCCTCAGAGGACTCCGATTTTGTAGTTCAAAATGTTGCAGCTTTTTCCCCTACCTTTATGGTTGCAGACTGCTTGAACGTTTGTTGAATAAAATCCCTTTCTGTTCACATAGTCATTTTTGCATTCGGTTGGTGCTTAATTGAATGCGATACATCTGTTATAATCCTCAAAACAGAAGACTTCGGCAGACCAAGGGTGTCACCAATAATTTGTAAAAAGCTGCCACTGGCATAAAAAACGCAAGGCCACAAGAAGTTGCAATGTTGGCGTAAGAGCGTGATTTCGCTTCGTGTGATGGTGAAGGTCATTTTCAAGATTTTCAGATAAATAGTACAAAGTTCTTCATCGGAGAAATCGTCTAAGGACATTTCTTGCTGTCCAAATCTTCTTTCGCGCATTTGAGGACCAATTAATGGAAATAGCAAGTCTGCCATTTTGTTTGTTTTGACAAACTTTATTCCCCCGTTAGTGAGTTAATCGACCTCACCAGGTGGGTTAAATTTAACCCTGTTTTTATCCCTCGATTAGCACTAATTGTCGCTAATCGTGCTTTCAGGAACAGAATCTAATCCAGGAATAAATTTTAATCCTTGAATAGCGAGATTTTATCCCGGATTAGGCTAATCGGCTTTTCAGGAACCAGGTCCAGAACAACGTGAGAGCATTTCAAAGTTCGTTAAAAAGAAAGGACAGATCCAGAGACCATTTTTAAATGTGTAAATCCCTTTTTCGTTCATCATATTTTAGTCTTGGTAAATAATGTGCGATGCACGTCGGCTGCAGTGCAAGAGGTCACATTCAAATTTCTGTTAAACTTTCAATGCATTTCAGCATCATAGCATCTTATTTAAAAGCTATATCATTTGTTAAGTGTTCCTCATTTTGAAGTGAACGGACAGATAAATCTTATCACTGTTTTGACAAGCATTAAATGTACAACCATGTTGGGCCGTTTGAGGCCGTGATCGTCACAGCACCTATTTGTGTGGTCATGCAATGCTGTTCGTTGGGCATTTTAGTGGGGTAGGGCCAAAGAGCTTGAAAACACTGAACTTTTGTCCAAAACTCTTGCAGTGGAGAAAAAAATACAGACTATTTGGTTCTGTTAGCCTTCATTCTTTATTTCTTTACTCCGGGAAGATTATTCATTCGGTTGCACTATGAAAACGAAGATGATATCAAAGCTTTTTACCTAATTAACATCACTGGTATTTAGCTATTTCTGTAATTTTTTCGTATTGTTTTCCTTTTTTTTCCTTTTCATCAGTAGGATAGACTGTCTTTTGTCTGGGTCTTTTCTACTTGTCATTAATGTTACTGTGAGTTTGGGTTACTTGCGGTTCATGGGACTATTTTCCGTGCTCATGGGACAATCTCTCGATAATATATACCATGGATGGGGAGGGGGGGGGGGTGGGGTCGAGGCTTTATCCCAGCCTTACTTCAGATTCATGTCATGCCTAACTTCAGAACCATTTGGGACAAATAGTTGACCAATCCATTGTCGGTGTTACAAACTTAGTAAATCTAGTAAGCAAATTTAGCGATATCATAAGTTGCTAAATTTGAAAACCTATCAGATTTTCAAGTTGAAAACGAGAAAATATCTGGAAATTGAATAATTTACTAAGTTTAATAATTTTAATTGAACTGAGTGGAGTGCAATTTGGTCTGAAATCATACGCGTGATTTTAAAATCGAACGAGTGTGCAATGGGGGTTCGATTTGAAATCACAAGTATGATTCAGTCCAAAATTGCACGGCACAAAATTCTATTACCACTTTATTACATCCGTTTTGAAATCGCACAATGAAATCGCCCAAATACAGGATTTTAGTCAGTACCAATGTTTTATTGATCCAGTAACTGGGGTTACCACAATACCTTGCGGACCTAACACAGCACATAAGGCACAAAGAAAGCCAAAATTTTACAATATTTGTCCCAGTACTAAGGACAATGTGTAGACTAGGTTTGAAGATTTTAAAACTTTTCTTTACATTTTTATGAACGTTGTTAAGGTTTTTGTGCGCTAAGAATTATGGGTAAATGTACCAGTCGCCATCTTTTTTCCTACCGAGGATTCTACGATGAAACGGGACTACCAGCACAAGTGAAGGCTGCGAAGGGAAACTTGGTGGAAATCCCGAAAATCCAGCTGGCTGAAAACCAGGATTGGAGCCCATGGTCTGATGCATTTGGCCTTGTTGGACGTGATGAATAGGAACCAGTGGTGCTCGTTGGCGTTGGACTGTAATCGCTTGATTTGAGGCTTCATTTGCAGTGTTTTGGTTGGAGACGTTGTTTGGAGTATTTTCGTTTGGCACTTATTTATATCCACTGATAATGTGAGACAGTTCTTTCCTTTGATTCTCATCTATTTCGTCATAGTCGTCTAACAAAGATTCACATGCATGGCCTGTTATTTCACAGATAACATTGCGGGGTTGACCAGACTTCTTCAGTTTTAACGCCAATGTTTTCCTCGTGCTGTGGTTTGTCAACTTCTTATCTGTCTTAAGACAGGAGACCATGGATTTCATGATATTGACGATAGTGTTTTGACCCATTCGAATTTTGGTGTAATAGACATCTGTTGATTGAGGACGATGTATGACGCTCAGATAGAGTGGCCCTGTGTCCTTCATTCCCTCGGGTCGCTTGTACAACCAAAACTTGAAGAGCCGCACTGGATCAGTTTTTCCACCATCGGTGCTATACATAACTTGTGGCGTTGTTCTTCACTTGATTGTCAGACCACTGCTTTGTGTTTTGGTGGGACCTTTGTGGAACTCTACAACTTCAGTGCCATCTTCTTGCTGTCTTATGAGTGGGTCCTCCACGTAGGTGTCTTAGTGCTCCTGGCGACCTTGCAATCCCAGTTGCTCAGTAAAGTTTTTAAAGTTGACTTTGGTCAAGACCTTTCCATTAAAATCGCCCAACAGACCTTTTCCCCACGGGGCTGACTCTGCTTCTGTTGTGAGTGGCTGGGCTTTGTTGGGTCTCTTTCCCTTTCCTTGCTGCCGCAGAGAAATTGCCTTCGCGTTGAGGATTTCTTGTGAGTTATGAAACTCCCTCGATCGCACGATGCTCAGTGGATAGTTTTTCTCCTTTAAATACCTTTCAATGGAATTCTGCATGATTTTTAGAGAATCCGGCTCGTAGTCATGTCCGTCCTTTTTTTTTTACCTCGGCATAGAACTTGCTCAGGACCTTGTCATGTTCTTCCGGCGGCATTGTTTTTATGGTGACATTTTCAAGATGGCGGGACGTATTTTTATTCACAGCGACAGACTTGAGCTCTTGTATTGCATCGCTTGAAACTACAGGAAACCTGGAAACATCTACTTCTTGTGTTGGCTCTGGATTTGCTGTTGTGTGGTTTTCGTTTGTTTCTGTTTTGCTGGACTTGGGATCACACGGATTTTGAGCAGATGTTGAAGAAAAATTGCCAAAATATTCGTCAAAATGGACACTGAAAGTTGGAAACTCCCTTAAATGTGGGTCTTCAGCCTGAAGGAGCTCATTATCGTCATTCAGAAACTGTAAGTAATTAAATTCATACATTTTTTTAAAAAAAGGCAAAGTTTTGGTAACAAAAGTTGTAAAATTCGCCACACAATGGCTTTCTTTGTCTTTCATTTTCCTGCAATTTGATTGGTTACTTTAAACAAGCCTTGAAATCTGATTGGTTGTTTTGTTTTAGTGTTCCTTTCTCATTAGCTGGGAAAAAGATGCGATTTAGAGCAAAAAATAGTGCAATTCTGGAATAAATCGCACTGCCGAGAGCCAATCAGATTGCAAGGATCACCAGTGATTTCAAAATGGATGTAATAAATGCAGTAATCGCCAATTCTGGAGAAAAAAAAAATTCTCAAGAAGAAAAATCCAATATCACCTTGACGTTGGAAGTTGGAAGTCACGCTTATTGTCTAGAGTGGGAAAAGCTTTTCGACAAGGCAATGACTTTCATATGTTACAAAACTAGAACAGACCGGTGTTGAAACTGTTGATGATCATATGGAAGACATGGAAACACCACAGGCTTCAGATTCTCATGGAAGAGATGACCATCCAACCCCTAATCACGGTATGATATCGATAATATATCTGAATTAGGTGCTTGCTTTAATTTGTACAGATGCTTGAGGACATATGCAACTTTTTTCAGCTTGACATTGCGTCCATAAACATTAAGGCAGTGGTACACGCGAATTTCAATGAAATTTTAAAAGGTTTAAAGAAGAGATAGAGTAAAGAAAATGATTTTTGGAACACCAATAGACAGTTGATATCCACATAAGAGCTTACGAACACACGCGTATGATGATGTGTCTGCACTAAATATGGCACACTCACTAAAGATGTTTGTTGTGAAGAAAGTAGTTGTAAACTAAAAAAGTCGAAGTATATGTAAGAGTTATGGCAGATCTAGGGAAGCGTCCCCCTCCCATCTTCTTATTTGGCAAAGAAAATAAGGGGAGGGGGAGGAACTTTTCTTTAATATTTTATTCTGAACCATAGAGCGAGACTTGGGAGAGGTAGCCTGCACTGCAAGTTTCTTCCGTTCCCCATGTGACTTGCACTCTGTGGTCGTTATTCACTCCTCGCTCTCGGGCACCACAAAAGTGCCTGTTTTGCTTCACACCTCCCGTGCGAGGTTTGGAGAACAAAATACCCAGCTGTTGTGAAATCTAAGGAAACAAGAACAGAGCATCCTATATGTAAGATGATTAGTGTATCATTTAAAAAAAAGGGCACCTTGATAAAAAAGACAATAGAATGCAAGGAACAAGTAATTGTGTGCCAGTCCACCAAACAGCGAAGCAGGAAAGACAGATGGGGCAACTGAGCATCCTTTTTTTCAAATGCCCCACCCATACTTAAACAATATCAATAGCAGTCCTTTCTGTTATAGAACCCACCTATCCTTCAAAACAGAGCACACTTCATGATATATTATGCCATGCCAGAAACCCATACAGTGTAAGTGGGTTGAAACTGTCTCTTGTACGCTACAAAACAAGCTTCCCATTATTCAATTTGCTTAGAAGTTGTAACAGCCATATTTGGAAAATCAAGATAAAAATATTAACTAATCAATTCGCTAGAACAACTTGCTTCCAATCTCAAAGGACCGAGGGGTTTCCAAATATGGTACTAAGCAAGAAATGAATATTCGGAAGCAGTTAATGCGTGTTACACATTTCAACCCACTTATGGGTTTCTGGCCACGCCCAATCAAGAAAATACAGTTTGTTTCTCCTTTCCCACTACACTTTCCCACTGCTGATTAAAAGGTTTCCCATCATAAGCTTGCACAAATTGAAGTTGTTAGTTCCAGAATATTTTGTGGGACGAGCTGATCATCATGTGCCAGTGTATGTGGACAGACGAGAAGAAAATAACTAAATATATTCTAAAAAAAAAAGAAAAGGAAAAAAGATGCAAAAGGCTATATCTACCAATTAATATATTTTAGAACATATTAATAACGAAAAAATAAATGAAATGGAGATATATTTCTAAACATTAATTTTTTACTTGCATATGTGCTTAAATTTCAATTGCCTTATCTTCACCCCTACCCCCTACACTTCACACCCTTAAAAGCCAATAAAACTGCATTGTGTGACATAACAATAAAAAGCTGAAGAAAGGTCCAACATGTTTTGTTTGTACTTCTAGAGTGATATTTGAATCTTTTAGACAAAAAAGTGCACTACAAAACCAAGGAACGTTCCGAAAAGTACTAAGCCTTTTAAATAGATGCCGTGATGCTGAAATGTGTTGAAAGTTTAACAACCATTGGCTCCCAACCGTTTAATATTACGTTTTTGTCGTTTATTGGACATTGTAAACAAGACTAAAGTACGTACGATGAACGATGAAAAAAATACAAGAAAATGATCTCTAGACCAGTGTTCTACAGCAAATAAGAAGAAAATTTCAAAACATCTTAATCTCATTTGTGTTAAGACTTGGTAGAAAGTAAAATATTTGTGAGACAACTCTTATTTTAACGAACTTTGAAATGCTCTGGTGTCGCTCTGAATTGTTTCCTCAAATAAATTTTTACGGCAATCTTAAGATCATCTTTACGAAAATTAACCAACAGAAACTTAATCCGTTTGAAGTTTTAGCACATGGTGAAAAATTGTTTTGTTTATGAAGTACTTTGAAGTACTTTAAAGAAGTCTTCAAAATAAAATTATTTTGCACACAAAGTACAACATAATTATTCCACAAATCACTCTACTGAATATTTATATGTTGCAAAATACGATTTTCATGTTTTAAATGCTGTACCTTACTTGTTTTTGCAAGCGAGACTGTCAAAGTTGTGCAATAATTTTCGGCCTCAAATGGAGGTTTTAATGGAATTTGGTTTTTTTGAATTTTTCTTTTAAATAAAAAGATATTTGGCCGAGAAAAGTATCCAGTGATTTTTGCTATACCTTAACCTATGTTACATTAAAATATGAAAGAAATCGAATTTTTATTACTTGCCAAAACATTTTAAATTTGTCTGATTTTTACGGACAGGCACTCTTAAAGACTATTTATAAAATATTTTGAAGGAAATCTGGTAATATTAAAACTCACTGCAACTATTGTATAACGATACACTACTAAAAGTGCTGATTAAGCGCACGGATGAGAAATTGTCATAAATCGGGCCGTTCCATTCTAAAGATGTACATGTACCTTTGAGAATTCATAACTCGAATAATATTTCATTGATTCAATTGAATGAAAGACTGAATAACTGCTAAAGAGTAAGCGATCAAGATTTGATTGGATTAAAATATTTCTCTCTTAAAGTTGAATATCTTGGGCATTGAAAGAGAAAATTAATTTTGTTTTCGATATTATTTGATTTGCATAAAGGGCATAATCTATTTTCTCTAGGGATTTGATTATATCGACCAAGCTCGATCATGAGTTTTGGATTACCTGTCCTAAATTTGACTAGAATTTTCCTTTCATTTGATTTCCTTGTATGATCTAGATAATGGGAGATTATGTATCGATCCTTAGAAATATTGTAAATTTCTAATTTCTTTGAGTTCTGTAAAGCATTTTTCCAGTAGGAAATATACTTTAGTTTCATAAGATTAATAAAATGTATGATCTTATTTTCATCCAGTGTCAAGATTCAAATTTTGTAGATCATAACATTCAACCATGTTTAATAAATTGGAGTAAAAATTATTTTTTAATTGAATGAAGATCTAATGATTGCAAGAAAATGTGTTTTATTATAGAGTCGTCATTTTTGCTTTTAAGATATAGAATATAATTAATTTTCTAATTATGGTTAGAATAAGAGGGAATCATCCTAGTTCCGCCCTACATGCTAAATTTGAGGTCTTATTTATTTTTAAGTAGCGTTTGCAAAATTGTAATTGAACTTTTTCTATTGAGGATCTATCCCAAGTCTTAAAGTCTTGTTTGGTATATAAGCCCCAAGCTTCGCTATTATAAGTGAGGATTGGAGAAATCATTGTGTCAAAGATGTTCAATGCAAGATTTGGCTTTAATCTGCTAAAATCTGTGTGTCTTCTAACACTGTAGAGAACATGCATGGCCTTTTCTTTCAAGTGATCAATTGCCAATGTGAAATTTCTTCTTGATGATATTCGGGTTCCTGAATAGGTATAATTCTGAGCAGTTTCAATTGTTTTATTATTTATGTAAAAGTAACAATTATTGGATTTTCTTGCGCGTTTTTGGAATATCATAGCCTTTGTTTTCTTTAAATTAATGCTTAACATCCAAGAATTGCAATATGAAGACAAAACTTGTAAACAATTTTGCAATCCTGTTTTGGATCTCGACAAAATAATTAAATCATCAGCATATAAGAGAGAATTGATTTTTGTACCATTCGGTAAAATGAATGGATCAGATAAAGTGTTTTCAAACGAATAAGGTAAATTGTTTAGATATAGGTTAAAAAGTAACCGACTTAAAATGCACCCTTGTTGTACACCTCTTGACTATTGAAAGAGTTGCGTTTCACTGTGATCAATTTTCAGAGAACAGTTAGAATTTGAGTATAAGCTTTTAATGAGGTCGTAGAAATGTCCTACATTAATTTTAAGTAATTTATATGAGACCTTCGTGCCAAACTGAGTCGAACGTTTTTTATGCAATCGACAAAATAAGCATAAACTTTTACTCTGTGATAGTGATCATATTTATCTGTTAATGTTGTAAGTGTTAGGACATGGTCTGCAGTGCGATTTTTTGGTAGAAAACCAATTTGACATGGGTGCAATATTTTTTGAGTTGTAATATGTTCAAGAAGTCTTTGATTCAAGATAGCTCAGAAAATTTTCCCCAAACAACTTGAAACGCAAATTCCTCTGTAATTGGTTGGATCACTTTTGTCACCTGATTTATATATTGGCGTTATAAGGCCATTACACCAGTTTTTAGGCATTATACCTGAATTTAGAATTGTATTAAAAAGTTTGATATATACAGGCATCATACTTCCAAGACTAGCTTTAATCATTTCGTTTCTTATTCTGTCAGATAACTCTGATTTGTTATTTTTTAATTTTTTCACGGCAGCGCGTATTTCATGTTCAGTGATCAAATTAAGTCTAGAGAGTTAAATTGTTCTCTTTCTTGTTCCAAAAGTCGGAGTTCATTTATTTAATTAATGTTGAACTGGATAAATAGGTTTATTTGAATGAAGAGATTGGAAGTGGTTAAGCCAGCTCTCTTCTGAGATTGTTGGAGGTTTTTTTCTCTTTCATGGTATCATCCGTTGATTTTAAGCAATCCCAAAAGTTAGATTTGTCAGGATTATTTGTTGCTTCCTCTAATTGTGAAATCTTTTTTGCATAGTACTCTTTTTGTTTAGTATCAAGAAGGTTTTGTATTATTTTAAGACGTCATGATATATCTCATGCAAACTGATATGTAGAGGATCTCTATGTTTTTGATTTGATAATTTTCTGAGTTCATGTCTTAAATCTGCATTCTTTATCAAACCATTTTTTGTTTGATGTTGGTTTGACACGTTTCCGTTTCTTTATTCTTCTAACTTTTAAACACGCTTTCGATGTTGTGATCAGAATGTTTTCCACTTTATCCAACAAATAGCTGACATCTTCATTTTGGATGTCTTCGTTTGTATAATCGTTAATTAACTGTTGAATCTGTTCTGAGCGTAGAGTATTTTTCAATGTAAGACCAGAATCATTTTCCCAGGAAAACTGTGCCGGTAATCTTGTTAGAGATTGAGAGTGAGTTTTGTTTGATGCTTGTAATTCAAACATATTTGATTGATGGTTAATATATAACCATGTCACTATTGGACTATGATCAGATAAAGGTGATGGCTGTTTCACTATAAAATTTTCAATATTTAAAAATATGTCTTGATCGCATATTGTATAATCGATTACACTTATGACATTTCTCCCGTGAAAAGTAGGCCTTCCGAGAGAGTCCCCGTTTACTCTGCCATTTAGTATTCTAAGGTCATAACTTTTGCAAATTTCAAGTAATCTTTTGCCATGATTATTTAATTCATTATCATAACTATTTCTCTGAGTTTAATTAGAAGATTCCGCTGATTGATCATTCGTTATGATCTCGTTTCCCCTCTTGAGAAACACAATCTGAATATTTTCCAGTTCTCGAATTAAAGTCCCCCGTAAGGGTTACTAATCCTTGACAAGAAAAATCAATGTCTTGTTCTAATTGATCAAAGTATTTTGAATTCGTTGGAGGTATGTAAACTCCACAATTGTAAATGTCTCTTTCTGTTTTAATATATTTTTGTCAACTTTAAACCACAAGAAATTTGGAGATGTTCTAACAATTTGCAGCCAATCATGAAATTTATTTTTATATAAGACATATTCCTCTAGAGTCACGACCACCACTTTTCAACAACAGTTCCAAATCTCAGTAAGAATCACAAAATCAAGATCATTGATGATATTTAGAAAATCATTGTTTTGTAATTTGTTGCCAAAATGTTTGGAAGATATTCCATTAATATTCCAAAAATTGGAATATCATTCCTACTATTTTCCAAGAAAGGCCTTTCTTTCTTATGAAACAAATTGTGTACTTATGAGACTTGTGACCAGCTTTTATTGGTTGAACTGTAGAAACTAACATATGATTGCTTTAACAATATTTGCATTGTTACATTACATGTACCTTCCATATTTGAATTACAGTGTCACTTGTTTCCTGTTTAATCACCCCTTGAAGTGTCTGAGGTAGATGTTTCAGCAACAATTTTTTGTCAGAACCCATTAAACTTGTGAAGTCAAAGTGACCACTTGCACTGCCATCACCATTCATTTTTTCCCACACATTAAATGAGACACCACAACTCTTGATCGCTTTAACAATGTCCTGTAGATGTTTGTCATTCTTCTGGCTTGGGGGTTTGCCAAGGTTATCTTTGTTGTCCCACTGAAGAGCATCCATTATAAGGCTCTTAGTAAGCTTATCTACAAAACAGAACAAAATGTTGATATCAATATGCAGTATGTATGCAATACATGTACATAGTGACCCTTCTAACCATGTGATGTAAATTCTAATATTCCCCAAACTGACCTAAATATATTTTATAAAAAGTGTGATTCAGTATATGCTAACAAATCATACCTGTGATTCTGAGCATCAAATGCAGTTCATCTAGAACCACATTCTCCAAAGGGATGTTTAGTAGAGGCTGGTGTTGGCATGAATGTTTCTTTTTCTTGGCATCCTCCTTTACATCATCTATAGTCCTCACAATCTGGTGTCCCCAGTACATTCTCCAAAGGGATGTTTAGTAGAGGCTGGTGTTGGCATGAATGTTTCTTTTTCTTGGCATCCTCCTTTACATCATCTATAGTCCTCACAATCTGGTGTCCCCAGTAATAGTCTTAGTCTTGGTTACATCAAATCTGAAAGAGAAAGGATAAATACAGGCTAAAGTAATAACGGCTGAAAGGGAAAGGGTAAAAGTAAACAACATTTTACCTGTCTTTTTTATGGATTTTGCACCAAATACAAGCATAGTCGGAAGTCGCCGACTTCATTCCAAGTACTAAGAGGAGAAACTGTAATGGTAGATGAATGAGAAATAACTGACATTAATTCACTGATATGATTATATAATGACAACTAAGGGACCGTTCATTATTTATGGGAGGGGGGGGGGGGGGATGGGTGAGAAATTAACAAATTTTCCATTTTTTTTCATGTCCCCCCCTTTGTAAATCTGGATTTTTTCAGGTCCCCCCTGTTCTGTTGGGGAAGAATTTCAGTACCCCCCCCCCCCCCCCCACTATTAATCTGATTTCTATAAAATAAAAGTTGTATTGTATGTATCCATACTGTAATTTTGTGGGGGCGCGAGGATGTAGTGGCTAGCGTGTTGGTTTTCAGATCTAAAGTAGGTGAAAATTTGGGGGTGAACGTATTGCTGTCTTGATATTAAAAACTGTGCTTCTAATATCATATTTAGTTTTAAGCATATAGGTGTAAATTTGGGATATGATGGGCCTGGGGTACGATGGGAATGAGGATATGATGGGAATGCAGATATGGAGGAGACATAAACCTGTATAAACCAGACATAATCTAGTATAAGCCAGACATAAAAGCAATAAAACCATAACATGTTGTAACAGGAAATGAAAAAAAGTTTAGAATAATTTTCAGTAAATTTATTAATAAATAGTTATTTCAACTTATGGCATTTTGTCGAAGCAATTCAACCACTTGGTCCACTGTCCATTTGAAGAACTAGAGTTAAGACTTTAATGGTTGTTTATTACTATCACAACCAAGATTCAGCTGGGCTATATAAACATTTATTGCAATATACAAAACCACTGCTACTGAGCAACCCAGAAACCGGGAGTGGTGCACGTGGGTGGGTTGACTCACTTACAAGGATGACAAGGGACGAACTGATAACTACAAGATACCACTAACTTAATGTCCACATAGCAGATAAGGAAAATTCCTTTGGCTAGGGTTACAAATACTAATTAATACTTTTAACGTCAATCACTAAAACCCTCAACAACAACAACAAAACACTTTATTAAATAACAAATATTGATTTAAATAGTACCTACCCACAAATAGTTGAGAAACTAGTCGAGGTTTAATACTGTTACAATCCAGTAATACTGTATGTTTAATGGTGGGTTAAAAATTTAAGTTGTCGTGTACAATTATGGAAGTACCAAATAAAGAAATTAAAATTATAAATCATGCTCCTTGACTGCACCAAAATACTGTGCAAGGCTGTGCTCTTAGAAGAATCATAGAGAGCCCAAAGGCTCCCAGCCATGAAATCTGGGGTGCCCCGCTCTTATTGGTACACTGTAGTTATGTTTTTGCTTTTTTATTTAAGACATCGTCTGTTTAAAATTTCAAGACCCCCCTCCATAACAAAAAAATTTCCCCAGGAACCCCCCCTTTTGCAGTGGCTAAAATTTCAGGTCCCCCCATTTTCTCACCCATCCCCCCGCCTCCCATAAATAATGAACGGTCCCTAATTAAGGGGCCGATTACATGGTGAATTACAGCCCAGTTTACCGGGCCGAGATTTCAGCCCGGCTTCCAAAATAAATCCTCTTAAAATGAAGTTAGAGATTACATGAACAAAGTTTCAGCCCGGTTTCAGAAAGCGGGCTGGAATTTTGGCCAGGCTGAAATTCGCCATGTAATCAGCCCCTAACATAATTATTGCTTTGATTGTCAGTGAATATTCTAAATACATATATCTTGTTAGATGGTTAACCAGTGTGTAGTATTGTGGGATATTTTTGTGAGTCACACTGTATTTTGGCAAGCCAGTTGGGTGAGTCAAAATACAAGGGACAAGAAAAAATGTTCCAAGATAGTACACACTTTTAAAACCATCTAATAAGAGATTAATTTTATTATCCAACATGTTTCCTTTTCAAAATTATGAACCTTTTGGTCATGCTCTCAGGGGAATAAGATGATTACAAATATTGTGGGATATTTATACTTGTTTCGCACGTTATCTATATTCTACTAGTGGAGTTGGATAACAATGGTAGTTAAGTTTGGTTTATAGGCCATTCATATCTTTGCCCCTTGTGAGATTTTCATAACTTGACTTTAGATTTTACTCCAGTATCAAAGAATGTAAGGATCCAATCATTTGTATTCCAGATCCCAGCGGCTGGATTGCCGGATAATGAATTCCAGATTACAATAATTATTATACTTTACATGGGGCAAGATATCTTCTTGTGTTTCAGTGTTAGCCACTTAGTGTTAGCCACTTTAAAATCCCCACCAAGAAATAGCTCCACAGAAACATCCTTCAATTGATAGTTTCCCCTTATCTATCAGATCATTGATGCTTTTAAACAAAGTGGCACAGGAGGATTGCAATAGGTCGTAGGATTCTTGTCCTTTGATAACTGCTATTGCATGATTTCCTGTAATCAAAAGATGCCTCAAATAAGCATTGTGATTAGTCTTTAAAACTTGCGAGTTGATTTAGTGTGTGTTTCAGTCATGCACTGTTTGATCTGTTGTGAATTGCAATACCATTTTATTGACATGTACCTTTAGATGACATGGCTTCTTCATTGTTGTTTAACAGGGAGAAAGAAACAACAATAAAACTTGTCTGTTTGGACATTCTTGTCCCATCTCCAGATATCTTTATGCCAAGCTTCAAGTCTGGATTGTTGATATTAATTTATTCTGGTGAATCTGAAAACAAGGTGTACAGAATAGAAATATATTTCTTAATAAAAAAATCAGGACTATAAGTTTTATTAAATTTAAAATTAAGTTTAATTTATTATTATTTTCAATGTTTTAACTCAAAATATTGCTGGACTAAGTTTATTTTATTATTGTTTTCAGATCTCAGGCATTTCTGTTTGTTAATTTTGTTTATGAAAAAGTTCATATAATGAGACCGGTGTTGTGATTGTATCTTTGGTGTATGGGGTGGAAAAGGGGTGAGGTGGAGAGGTGGCTATCTTGTACTGTTTGATTATCTTTTTGGTACAATTACCTAATTTTTTACAACTGATTCCAGCTCTGTAACAAAATCCAGCTGGGCTTCAGGTGCCACGCCCGGTGTTCTTTCTATATGGCATAAGCTGTTCATGTCTTCTTTACATTGTTTAATCAAATATGATCTCGGCAGATCTTCCCCTCCTGAGGTCATTGTCAGCTCATGATAGGCCGCATCCCCAATACAGAACTTGTCTAAAACATATAGTACACTTCTCATTTTAACTTGGTCATCTTCTGACAGATCTTTGAATGATTTTCCTTGGGAATCGTTATGCCAATGTATGGCTTGACCCGTCCCCCGCAGAAAAGACAACCGAGTCTAATGTTAGACCAAACGTTTTGGCAAACCAAAGTGCCTTTTCAACGTTTGTTTTCAGTTCTTTTAGTTTCCTTCGTTGTTGTCTCTGCCCCACTTCAGCTATTTTGCCACCACTGTTTCTGAACTCAATCTTCTGTCCTAGACTTTCGATATATGAATGGAGTTTTTCATTTTCCATTAAAAGCCTGTCAATTTTGGCACTTGCATCGGCTAGGTTTTCTCCAGCTTCCTTCTCCTTCGCTTCAAGCGCAATCATTTTATTGTACAGATCTTCACAACGTTTGGTTAAAATGTCATTGTTTTTCAACAGTTCCTCAGCTTTTCTTCTCTCATTTTTTAGTTCCCACTCCAATTCTGCATGAGGCCGATACAATTTCATTTATCCTCACAGCAAGCTTAAAATCCTTTTCCAACAAGGTCTGGTGACACGATCCAGTTGTTCCTTTAAATTTGTGTTTGATCTCTGCACAGACACGACGTAAACGCCCCTCTATTCGTGTGCAATCCTCTTTTACTTTAAAGGCATGCTTCTGGCCCAGAAAGAAATTTAATATTTGTATGTAAGTGCAATCGGTCTGTTTCAACAATCTTTGTCTTTCTTTGTGCCATTTTCTCAGGCAATCGTATTTGATGTGAATGGTCAAAATGATTTTGTCAGGAGGAACACACTGTTTGCGGACATACTTCAAGCAGTGGTTATTATTCACACTTAAAGCGTGATTTATATTCTTAAGGTCAACAAAATTAAACGTATCCGACATCTGTTAAGAGCGTATTGATCTCTCGCTAATAGTAGCCACTTGTTGAATGAAATGACAACAACACAAAGGTGGCAAAAAAATGTTTTGAGTTTCCCGGGAAAATTGAAATTGGTCACGTTCGCTGACCCAAAACATCGTCATATTCACGTGTACCCCACAATTCTCTACGGCATCAGAAAGCTCGTTTCTCGCTGCAAATTATGATACCAAACATGGCCGACTTACCTGAAAATTTCGAGTTTTCAGCTTAAAAATACAACGCATGGTTCCCGGAACAAAGTGGACAAGACGCTCGTGTGACACCTGTTGTCATCGCCTTTCGTGGATATGATGTTAGCTCTTCTCAGAGCTTTTTGAAAGCAAAAAGCAGGGCGAAGAAACCATCATGGAAACTGAACATTTTCTGATCATCAGTGCAGTCGGTGCTTATTCCTAGACGATTGCGGCAAATTGTCTACCATGATCAAGTTGTGAGCTACGGTGTATCGAAATCCCGTTTTGCGTGAAAATTGGCACTAATGGCTTCTTTAATAGAAAGCATTGTATGAGCAAAGCTTGAGAAATATGTTCTATTTAAAAGCAGGGCCAATAACAATTGATGGGGAAATCGAGTTTAACAGAACACCGGAGAATATGTTCGTTAATCTACTTGGATTGCGGCAAATGTTCCAGGTAAGCTACAAGTCGATTTATTTGATTTTGTTTTATTTCTGCCATACAAAGCCTTCTAGTGTTTTTGTTTTTCTTTTGCAGCGGTTTTTTTTTAATAATTTCATGTATTTCTTTTGAAATGTGTGATTTTGTTCTTGCAGTTTCTTGATAAGTGTAGATTGTTGTTGTAATTCATCATTGAGTATTTTGGCATTTTTTGACAGGTCGTCAGCAAGGTCACTGATGGTCTCCTTTTGTACTTTCAAGAGGTTGTCTTGTTGCACAACTTTGTCTTTCAGTTGTTCGATGTTTCCTGCAGTCGTTATTCAAGATTCAGTAAACTCTACTTCCAAATTACTGTCTGTATCTCTCAAAGTGGCCAACATACTCAGTTTGCTCAGCGTTAGCGAAAGAGGCTCATTGTTTTCTCGCAAGGTTTCAGCGACTTTTTTCTGTGTTTTGATGAGCTTTCTGGAATAGCGATTTCTTCACTGGAGGTTAGCTTTTGAAAGAAAATGGGTAACGATGATGTGAAGATCGATTTATCCTCTGCGTCCAATAAAGACTATGACATCGTGTTCACGATATTTAATAAAACGGGAAATTCATCGGTGCTTCACTCTGCGAATTTCTTTCCCTGAATCATTATGCGCCTGGTTGTAACAAATACAGTTATTGCTATCAGTTGTTCTTTGATTTCTGCTTCGATCTCATAAAGGTGAATGACAATTTTATCACATTTCGTCTGGCAACTATAGCCATCTTGCTCATGTGTTGAGATGTTCGTAGTAACGTTCAGCGAAGGTTTTTATCCATTATAGTAGATGATGCTCCGATGTACAAAACGTAGCGAGTTTGGCAGAAGGTTGGTATATGGACAGGTTAATTTTCTCAAAGAGAGTTGGCTTTGCTTTGGCCGTTGGTGTGTGGAATTTGTCCATAAGATAGCGGTTCAGATCATCACATGGTTGCGTGTCTATCTGACTGCTCAAAGCTCCGGCAACAACCTCTGCTGTTTCTGAAAATGTTGTTTGTGACCTGGCAGTCGGTGAAATGCTCTGGGTTGAAGAATCAGGCTCTTGCCAGCTGCGGGCTGTTTGGGGGAATGATTGGAGCTCAATGTGACGTTTCCGGTTGCAATATTTGTTGCTGAATGCGCAGGGGTGCAAGTGGTTCTGGTGACTTGGCTGTCTGAGGAATGCACGGACTAATTTGTGTAGTAACAGGTTCTTTTCTGCTTGGAAATAGATGTGGAGAATCCAATGGAGATATTTGCTGAATGCGCAGGGTCTCTTATCCGATCGAGATCTTTACTGAATGCGCAGGAGTCTCTATGATGGAAGGAGTTACAGCTTCAGGTGTCTCAGTTGGGGGATTAACTATCCCACTTTATTTTGTCTTCTGTTACCGCAAGGCGTCAATTCAGGAGCTGTATCACCGTCAGATTCCTCTTTTCCTTCTTCACTGTCTTCTGAATCAGGTACTACAATGTATTTCGGTGACTGGGGCCTGATTTGATTCATGACAAACTCCCGAGAAGCCAGTTGCTAAAAAATTATCATAGATCTCTTTAATAGCACTGGTAGATGCCTGATATTCGGCTGATTTGTTTGCAATGTTGGTCAATATTTGCGGTAGTTGGAGCTTTTTTATGCTGTTTTTTTTCTTAGCTTCTTTGTTGGCCGCATTATTACCTCGAGTTTTAGTAGAATCCTCGCTAATTTTCGGCGCTTTTTGCCAGTTTTTTCTCTGCTTTCTCTCCTTCCTGCTCTTGGGGTTTTTGACTGCTAGTGCCATCAGTATATGTAGCTATTTCAGCAAGTGAAGTTTGCGTAGGGTGAACTGGCGTCAATGGAGCCTTAACAAGAATGGGCAATTTGGCCTTGATTTCATCTTCACTTTCAAACCATTCTTGGATACGTTTACTTGCCATTTCAGTGAATTGTTCTATCTGTTCTTTTTTATCTGAAAGGGTGAACATGCAAAATGTAATCCACTAAATCTATGGCATTTCGGCAATTTCAGACAGTTAATTAATGATCAATTGTAAATAGATTTGAAACTTTCCTTGCATTTTTAAATCATTTCACAGCCATATTGTAGGTATCATTAATAGTCACTTTTCGAGTTCCTTTTACTCTCTTTTAAAGCAAACCCAAGTGCATAACGTTTCTTATGAAAAAGTATTTACCCTGATCCAATGCTCAATTTTCATTTAAATAAACCTTTTCTCCAGGCACCAGTCACACAGTGACGGAATTGCATATCACGAACTAAAAACACACAGCCAGTGTATCGTATGTCGGGCAACCTGGGCTGCAAATTTAATTAACCAATTTAAAACAAAAATAGTTATTTAAAAGGTATTTAGCCTGCGAGTACTAATTGGGGACACTTTCTAGATCTAATTGGAATTTGGAAGTGTTGGTTTTTAAGGAGAGGAGAAAAACCAGAGTACCTGGAGAAAAATCTCTCGGAGCAAGGAGAGAACCAACAACAAACTCAAACCACATGACACCGGGGACGGGAATCGAACCCGGGCCACATTAAACACGAATTTGGTGTAAATGCATGTGCCTGGCAGTATCGGGCTGTTTGTCCCATACAAAGCATCGTCACTACATACCAATGCATATAAATAACAGAGACTCCACTGACAGTTGAACCAGTTTTGAATAATTCTCATTTATAATATTCAGTTATGTCTTCCGTCACCATAGAAGCTAAATTTGTAAGTGCAGATATCGCTAGCAAACTTTGTTGGCCTCTATGAATGTAATTCATTCAAAGTTGATTGGTTGTGCTACAGTTGTAGCTGGTTCTATTTAAAGTGATGTTAATTCCATTGGTCACTCACTGACAAAACTTAAACCTTAAGTTCAACCATGAAGGCATGTTAGCGTAGAAAGTTTAAGTGTTAAAATCTTTCAAAAGTAAAATACATCTTGCAACACATACCTTTCTTCACATTCTTCAAAATGGTTCCAATGTACCATTGCTTCCTGCCATTTTGGCCTCACCAACTAACTTCTGCCTCTTGCCCTGCTTCAAATGGCCCCCGCGTAGCACACATTGACTCTTTGGTATTGTACTTAAGCTTTGGTCAGAATCAAAATACAGACAACTATAGAAATCCATTTTCAACTGGCAATGCAAAAACTGATCAAGGAAAAAACAGAAAAGAATCAAGGGAAACGCTTTTCCACAAACGTATGCATGGTGTCAGGAACCCAGTGTAAAAACAGACTTTGGTGTATGACCAAACAGAAAAATTGAAATGACCGCCAAAATTCTAAGGAACCAATCAGAGAATGCCTCAGCGACTTTGTGGAATCCATTGCCTGGGTTTTGAACTTTGCTTGTTCCAAATTTTTTACAGTTGATCATGTTACAAGTGAACATGATGTGTCGCTTAGGGATACGACACTTCTGTTCTCTGTAGTTAAACACTCAATTTAATTATTTTATCATTCCCTATTTCCGTGTCCCTTAATAAAAGAAATCAATAAAGTGTGCAAGGAAAGAGACATCCAAAAGTCCCAGTAAAAGCAGATCGTTAAAATAAACAACTCTGATGGTATCTGTCAACAGGTAAAAAGGAAGCACGCACAGTCATTTGCCACAATACTCGCCTTTGTGTTCTTTCGCGATTGTGTGTGCGTTTGTGATCTTGTCCCACAACTAGACTACACTACACTACACTCAACTTCAGCTTGAAAAAAAAATCGATCTACCACTCCACCTCAGTTGATTACAATCTTAGCAAAAATGACAGAAGATAATGAAAAACTGGAAGAATTTAGCTCTGTTGTTATTCCTGATTTTACTGATTTTGCAAATTCGTACCAAGAAAATAAAGATTCATCAATATCATCACCAATTGAAACAGAAATTCCATTGCAAAGGATGGTTGAGGTGGTGGATTCCAGGAGTGCTAGATTTGACAATGCCACTTCGACTTCCTCTGCTGATCTTCACAATCAAGATGATGATGTCATGTGGGATGATAGGCTTACAACTCTAGTTGATGAAATAGAAGGAAGATTACGCGATGAAGAGGGGATATTTGATGAAAGTGACGAACTGACTGAAATCAATGAAGGTATGACCTGCAGTCCTGACCATATGGGCAGTGATACTTTTACAATGCCAAATTCATCCGACAAGAGGGGGAACAGCGCTACTGCTGAAGACAGTGATAAAAAGCCCTTGTACCCCACAGCAACAGTTGCAGTTGTTACCATTATGGTCCTGTTGGCTCTTTTTACCATAAAACACAACCTTCCCGCTGAAGCAGTTGGGAATTTGCTGTCCCTCATCTCCTTGGCACTTCCATCGTCACACTGTCTTCCGAATACAGTAAGTAGATTTAAGAACTATTTCAAAATGCTTCGAAATCCACTCTGTATTCATTAATATTGTACATTTTGCTTGGGACATATTGCATCAAAAACATTAACCGTGTGTCCGAATGACGGATGCCTCCAAGATTTAACAAAGAAACATTCATTGGCATACTTTGTCGAGATACCAAGTTTGCAACAATTGAAAACGTTAACCTCGAGACCAACATTCCATGATGATCTCCAGTATAGGTTTAAATGAAAGAAGAAATGCAGGGACAATATCAAAGACGTTTATGATGGGAAGCTCTACAAGGAATTATCAGCCAAGGGTCTTTTAAGCTACAGTACAAAGACATTTCTTTCTTAACGAATACTAATGGTGTACCTGTGTTTAAGTCCTCAAAGGTGTCGATTTGGCCTCTTTGTTTCATTATAAATGAGCTTGATTACAACAAGCGAATAGCACGGGAAAATATATATATATATTTTTTTTTTAACCCAAAGTTTTATTTAAAATGTAAATATAAATAAATATAACATGAAAAGAGTACACAAAAGAGAAAATAAAATTATGAAATATAGGGTTTACATGATCTATAAGAAAAGAAGATCATTGTAATTTTCACATTTCTCTATTTTTCATTGCAATTTTAGTTTTTCTTGGAATTCTGATTGGCTGGGTATCTTTTCGGTTATTTTACAGGAATAAACATATTTTTTAGCGAGTACAACTAATATATTAAATTTACGTTTGAGTAGTGAGCGCATATTCGAAGGCAAAGTAAAATCATTGAACAAAAATTGAAACTTCGACAAGTTTAGATGTATTTTGTTGTCTTCGTTGAAATGTAGTATTGTGTAATTACTAAAATCATTCATGACTGAGCACTCCAGAAATGTATGTTCAAGGGAGTCAGGGAGTTTACAGAAGAAACATTTGTCATCCGCCTTAATTTTGTACTTTTTAAGCTTTTTATTAGTTTCTAAAATTCGATGAAGTAGTTTAAAGGAAAACTGTTTTAGCTTGTCCCTTGAGAGGCAATAAACGACCTTGAAAAATTCTTCCCATTTGTTAGCAAAAGGAGGGTAATACCTAGCCCAAGTTTTAACTGAGGTAGGCTCATCTTTCAAATTACTACGAAACAATGAATAGTAGTTCTTACATCACGTCTTTGAGAGTGAGATATTTTTTTCTTCAGAAAGCTGAAATACATTGGAATCATCAAGGTAAGAGTCGAGCGGTCTTACAGTTAATGCACCCTCAGTTTTTAGGCTTGATGGTATAGAAGCAAGTAATTGAAAATAGTAAATAAAATTAATGTCTATTTCGTATTTCTGCTTGAAGTCTTCATAAGTAAGGTAATTGCCATTATTATTTAATAGATCTTGCACAAAAAGAACTCCTTTGTCGACCAATTTCTTCCAATACAGAGATTTCCCTTCAATTGTTATGTTTTCGTTGTTCCATAAAAGTAGAATGCTGCTGTAGCAATCATTGTAAAGACTCTTTAACTCCTTAAAATAGTCTAAAAGTTCAATGTAGAAGAGAGGAATATTCCTGTTAAGTTTCTTTGTATTGTAATTACATTTAAGTAAAAAAGACAGCCCTCCATATCTATTAAAGAATGCATTTGGTATTGCTTTCCACGCATCATTGGAACCACTTAAAAATCTACTTATCCAACTTAGACGTAACGATTTGACCGTTGTTCTGAAATTTGGAAAGTTAAGGCCTCCTTTACTCTGGGCCTGATATAAAACATTTCTCTTAATCTTATCATTTTTATTCTTCCATAGAAAGCTAAAAAGTTTTCTTTGAACAATGTTTATGACTTCCTCAGGGACAGTTAGCATTGAGGCCGCATAAACCAATTTGGAAACGCCCAAAGATTTTGCGAGGAGAGTTCTTCCCATAAGCGTCAGGTCACGGGATAACCAAATGTTTAGCTTAGTTTCCATTTTTTGAATTTTGATGAAAAAGTTTTGATAGTCATTCTTATCACTATTATAGGATACGAAGGTGCCTAAAATTTTAATTGGATCTTTGGTTGTGCTTATTCCAATAGGACAAGTTTTGTTTTCTTTCAGCGAACCAATCCACATGGCTTTTGTCTTCTTCTTATTTAGTTTAAGACCTGAGATTTTTCCAAACTCATTCAAAACAGATATGTTCTCCCTTAATGAGTTAACGTCCTTGCATATAAGGGTTGTGTCATCAGCAAACTGACTCAACTTGGCCTCAACCGAACCCGGAAGTACAATTTTTTGGATATTGGGACTTTGACGAATTTTTTGTGCAAGTATTTCGGCAGTTAGAATAAAGAGGAGGGGACTCATAGGGCAGCCCTGACGGACTCCCCTTGATACTTTAAAGTAATTTGTCATATAGCCTCCATTTAGTACTCCACTTTCCACATCACAGTAAAGCGTAGATATCCGTTGTCTAATGTTAGGTCCAAAGTTGAAAAATCTTAATGTATTTTGGATAAAATGCCATTCTAATGAATCAAAAGCCTTCTCAAAATCTACAAATACCATAATACCAGGGATTTTATTCATCTCTGTGTACTCCATAATATCATTTAAAAGGCAGACATTTTGGCCGATGAATCTTCCTTTAACAAAACCTGTCTGATCGGTATGAATTAAGGTGGGTAGTTTAGGCTCAATTCGTTTGGCAATTAATCTTGCAAGTATTTTGTAATCCACGTTTAGCAGCGTTATAGGACGCCAGTTGGTTAAAACAACAAGATAATTTTCATCTTTTGGTATTAAAGAAATAACCCCTCTCCTTTGAGATATTGACAACTTCCCCTTACCGAAAGCTTCCTTAAAAGAATTGAGCATCCTATCGCCTAAGAACTCAAAAAAGGCTTCATAAAATTCTTTGGTAAAGCCATCGTCACCTGGAGTTGTGTTGTCGTTGAGACCTTTTAAAGCATTTAACAGTTCTTCCTTTGAAATATCGTATTCCAGGTCTTGATGCTCCTCATCCGATAACTTAGGAAAATTTAAATTTTTGACAAAATCCTGAAATAATTTATCATTGTTGTCGTCATCACCAGGTTCCACTTTGGTAGATAAGAGCGTTTTGTAAAACTCCTCAATTTCCTGATTCACTCTTCGGAAATCCGTGATGATCTCGCCTCCGTTAACTTTTAATTTCGTTATAACTTTCCTTTCATAGTTCCTTTTTTCTATATTAAAGAAGTATTTCGTTGGCTTTTCACCATCTTCTATCCACCTCACCTTCGATCTAAACATCGCTTCTTTCCCTCTTATTGTATGTAGGTCATTTAATTCACTTTTGAGCCGATCGTATTCCATTAAAACCACGTTGTCTAAACACCCTTCGTTGCATATTTTGCCATCTATTTCTTGAATTTTTTGTTGAACAATTTCTGCACGGTCCCTTAATCTTTTCTTTTTTCTTTTTGAATAATCAATTGTTTTAGATCGTATTTCCATTTTAGTAAGTTCCCAGAGCAACTGATCACTCTCAACATCCTTATATTTCTGTTCAATGAAGGGTAAATATCCTTTTATCAGCTCTAAATAATCTTCATCTTCCAACAAAGAATTATTGAATTTCCAGTTCCCAGGCCCCCGTCTAAAAGCGTTATCAATTTTTAAGCTAAGGAAAATTGCTTTATGATCAGGCGCAATCGATGAGCGGGTTTCCGTTTTTACGACGTGGTCAGTAAAATACTTTGCTATCAAAAAAAAGTCAATTCGCGATTTAATTTTTAAACTTTTTGATTCATAGGTATAAGATCGTGTATTCGGATGCATTGTGCGATAAATATCTACCAAGTCAAGCTCTTTCATGAGACTTAAAAGAGCATTTCTATAATTCGTCTCCTTCCACGGTAGTCCCCCACACTTATCTAGACGACTAAGTCCTGTATTCCAGTCACCGGAGATGATAGTTTTGGATGTATTGGCCTTTGAGACTAAGAGATCACTCAGTGTTCTTATAAATATAGGTTGTTGACGGTAATCAGTAGGTGCATAAATATTTACAATTGATATACTCTCTTCCATTTTCAAATTAGCCAAGATCAACCTGCCTTCAGTATCAGTACAAACATTATCTAATATGAAAGTACTATTTGGACTCACCAAGATACATACGCCTCTGGAGTGCTCTGTGCCATGGGAAAAGATGATCTGACCACCCCATTCTGAGCGCCAAAATCTTTCGTCTTCTCTCTTAGAAAAGGTTTCTTGTAGACAATAAAGTGAAGCTCTTTGATTTTTCAGGTACGAAAAGATTGCCCTGCGTTTTATAGGATTACGCAAACCCCTTACATTCAGTGACAAAACTTTTAGCGAAGCCATATTCACGCATACAAAAAGACAAAAGTTTTAAAAGAAAAAAAAAACACCAGAAAGTCAAACGGGCAATAAACACAATCACTTACAATTACAGCTACAACCTACCTCTCCTGGGATCTACAGCTATACTCAAAAAAACAAAGAGGTCCGCATATTGAGAGGTGTAATTAAGTCACATTGTTGCTTTTATATAGGATCGATACAAATTAGATAATTTGGCGTGTTAATTGGTGGAAAAAAAGAAAAAAAACTGAATCAATGCTGAAAAATTAAGATCCGGTCAAGATAAACTATAATTTTTTTAAGTCTTCTTCCGTATCGATTTTAATTGTAGCCTTGGTCGCTGGATTTAGTTTAATAAAAATTTTCCCATCTGTTGTCCAAACTCTCCATTCTTTGTGCTGTCGCTTTTTATCACGTACTTTTTTGAATAATCCGGCTCTTTGGGCTGTAAGATTTTCATTTATGTAGATTTTTTCTGCGCCCGAAAGGTGTTGGACGTTTGCTCTGCATAGTTTCCTGCGGTTCCTGCGGTTCCGATACATTTCATCTTTGCTGTGATAGTTACTGAAACGCACAATAATTATTGGTTTTGGTTGAGTTTCCCCCTTCTTAAAACGATGGACTATGTCTATATCTTCCGGATACAAGTCTATGTTCATACTCTCTGCCAATTTAATAATTGTCTCTTCAAGATCTTCATCTTCCACTTCGGGAATCCCAAATATTTCTAAATTCACTTTTCTCGTACATTGTTCGAGATCATCCAGTTTTTTCTCCAGACTCAATTTGCGCAATCTTTTCCTGTAGCTTAGTGCTCATCTCTTCCTTATTAGTATCGATTTTTTCATTCAAACCAGAGTTCTTCTTTTCCAAGTTCTTCACTTTCTTGTGTAGATCCGAGTTACTTTTAGTAAGTTCATCTATTTTGGCTTGTGAAAAGTCGAGAGATTCGCGCAGCTCTTTATAGTTGTTCTGTAATACTTTAAGATCGTTAATCAAGCTGTTGGTGTTATTTTCAATTCGCATTAAAGCCTTCCACATGTCTGACAAAGAAGGGGTCTCTTCGTCGTGTTCGACAGAATCCGCCATTGTTGATGAACTGAATTCTTCGTCTGAATTACCACTTTTCGCTTCTTGTTTGGGCGACGTATCAGTGCCTGAACCGCCACTGAGCCTCTTTCTCTTTTTTCTTCCCATATTCAAAGCATCTGTCGGTTTTCATCTTTAAATTGCCTCTCACATAACGGAGCTCAACAAAACATGTCCGACTCTTGTCAGCCTCTCTCCCCAGTCTCCCCAGTCGGGAAAAATATGTTATTTGCTGGTCTATGGTTCGGGGAAAAGAAGCCTGCAATGTGGACATTTCTAAGGCTGCATATGAGTGCCCTCAAGGAGTTAGAATCCGGTGTTGAATTCGAGTCACCAACGAGAGGAAAATTTGTTTGTTAAGTTGTACCTTTGGCATGTATGTGTGATCTGCCGGCGCGCTACCTTGTGTGCAACAGCATGCAATATAACAGAGAATACGGCTGCTAGAAGTGTTTCCAGTCTGGTAAAACTGGTAAAACTGGACCACGTGGACATGCCAGATCCTTCCCTTTTAACCAAGACAAGTAGCCTGTTGGGCTTCACAACTGGCTCGTTTGGTCTCAGTTTCCACTCGGTTTTCATTTTAGAGTTTTATATTAGCAATCGACAATATACAATCTAGAATCTATTAATATGTATAGTCTAGTCCACATTTACATTTACATTCCACAGTCCGCAGTCCGCTTTAAGCACTCCTTAGGGACGGATAATTTTATTTTTTATGGTGGGGGGGGGGGGGGGGGGGGGGGGGGGGGGGGGGGGGGGGGGGGGGTTGGGCAATTACCACAAAAAAATTCCTGCACAGTAAAAGTAAAGACAACGAAAAACGAAACGAAACTGTTTATTCAGAATAGGAAAATCCCAATTCAAAGTTTGCGGTAAATTGGAAAACTGTCATCTTGTCCTGCGTAAGGATTCTGATCATTCATGGTGTTCCATTTCTCCTCCTGATCTGGATGACTCTGTAAGGAACTGCTTGCTCCATAAAATGCTTGGTGAATACATGTATGGAGTTGATCTGCCAATAGCAGGGCGAGCCTGATATCCAGAAGATGAAGACTGGTTTAATCCAGACTGAAGAAGCAGTTGAGGTATCATTAGCTCATGCTGTCGAATTGCCTGTGCTTGCTCCCTTTGAAATGCCAGAAACATTTCGTCCCTTTTTCTGTCTGCCACCAACATGGTTGCCATTCTGTCATTCTTTTTTTCTTGCTGCGAGGAGCATTCCTGCATGCTTTGCACCATTTGCCACATTGCTGCTGTTTGAGTTTTAGGCATCCTCAAGCTCTTTTTGGTGGATTTGACTGTAATTTTAGTTTCATGTTTAGGATTCTTATCCTCGTTCTTCAAGGGTTTCTTTACCTTTGGAGAATCGTCATTGTAGTACCACGCGGTTAATAATAAAAACTCTGTTTATTCCCGAGCGTTACATGTCCATTTCAGCTCCGATTCACAAGGTGAACTAACTCAATAAATTATAACATACCGTACTTATACACATGCAAATCAGGAATCTCACGTGTGCACTAACATTTCATTCATTCTCTCGCTTCAACGTGCGCGTTAACACTCTGTACACTACATTCCCTCCGAGTAAATGCATGCATGCATGCATGCTGGTGCTGAATTTAACTGAACAAGAAAGCGAAGTCTTTTAAGACTGCAAAGCCTTAAACGTCCAAAACAAAGTCTTTCAAACGTCGAGTCCTTAGTTACATAACAAAGTCCTTAAGTCGTTTAGTTCTCCGAACTTGACGTGTCGACCTACGAATACTTTCCTCCTGCTGGTGGACCTCTGGCTCTTTGCAGCCACAATCTTTTTGTTCACTTTCCTTGGCCGCTTCTGCTCCTGGTAATTCTTGCCTTTGTACCTCCTCCACGTCATGTGCAACAAACCGAGTACCTCCGCAGTTTCTCGCCCCAACAGAGTGCGCCTGTTAACCTTAATAACCACAAAATCACCTTGACAATCAGCGTTACTACTGGCCGACACAACACTTGCAGAGAACATTCCAAGAGTCGGTAACAGTTCCGTACGTCCATTGGTAAACAACACCTTAGCTGCACGGCGAGATTCGCACTGCATTCCATTAGCTTTCAACCAATTCCAGGTTTGCTGGCCCATTAGGTTACACGTAGCTCCGGAATCAATCAGTACACTAGACAAGTCTACTCCCCCAACATTGAGAGTCACGGCACCGTTATCCGAATTCAAATGATCGCTGCTTTGACCAACAGTGAATGCGAAGTCAGGACTCTGTCTAACTCCACCAGCCGACAACCTCTCACCCCCCACAGAGTTTGTTTCGTTGCCCACATCATCGTGTCTGTCATGATTACTGTCTCTGGCGGTCCTGCTGCTCTTTCCTTTTTCAAACTTTTTCCCTCCATTCCGGTGCCCCTGCGAACATCTATTATGAAAATGTCCTATGTTTCCACACTTCCTACAGGCCTGATCACACGCTGGGCAGCTTCTATCTCCCGCGAAGTTCCCTACCCAGCCACAACCATAACAAATCTTTGGCTTCTTGCTTCCTTTCGTGCCACCCGCGTTCCTTGCGCCACCCACATTCCTTGCACAATCAACGTTCCTTGCGCCACCCGCGTCGCTCGCGCCACCTGAACTTTTCCCGCCAACAGCGTTCACGTAACTTTGATTCGAATTCTGTTCCATTTCCTTCAACTGCTAACCAACGGCGTCTTGCGCCCTTGCAATCTTTAAGAGACAATCCAGAGTTACCGAACCTTCCTGCTCCAGAAATTTGCGACGTAAGTGGCTTCAGTAACACTTATCGATCACTTGATCACAAATATAGTCGTCCTTAAGTACTCCAAAATCGCAGCTCGCCGCCCATTGTCGACGCCTACAAACAAATTATCATCATTCAATTATCAGCTGTCCATGAAAAAGATGAATTTGATGTGTACATCTTGCCTGAGAAGAGAATTAGTGCTGCAGCATCACGAGTGCACCAGCTAACAGCAACACAGGGACCTTTGTTCCACAAGGGGAAGCCGGTGCTTGCAGGAGGAACAAAAAAAGCCCTCCAGAAGTTTGTCACATGGCTTAAGGATAAAAAGAAGCCAGTAGTTTCAAGAAAGGAAAGAAAAGAGTCAATGATAAAAACCAACGCAAAAGTAATAGGTGTGGCATTTAAACTTCCTTTTTTTGGAAGTATTTGATACACCAAATGCAGGCATACAATGCATAGCAATGTCTTTGTTTATGATTGTTTTTAACTTGAAAAATTTAATAACTTTCTCAGCTGACTTAATTCAAGTTATGAACATTAAGAATAATGTGACTGCATTTAGCATTGTCAGAATCAGCCAAACAGAAGTTTCTGTTGTTGATAGATTTGAAGAAAATGTTTCAAGTAACCTCCTTATGAGGCATGGACATTCTTGGAAATATTTTTAGTATTAATTGAGTAAATAAAGTATTTTTTGCATATATTAAAGATGAATCATAAAACGCTTTGCCTGTTGTGCACTTTGTCTCATAAAAGAATATTACACAATGCCAAGAAAGGAGAGAAAAGAGTTAATGATAAAGACCAACACAAACGTAATGGGTGTGGCATTTAAATTTTCTTTTTTTGGAAGTATTTGGTTCAACAATTAGAGGCATACAATGTGTAGCAATGTCTTTGTTTGATTGTTTTTAACTTGAAAAATTTAATAACTTCCTCAGTTGACTTAATTTAAGTTATGAACATTAAGAATAATGTGACTGCATTTAGCATTGTCAGAATCAGCCAAATAAAAACGTTTTGTTGATAGATTTGAAGAAAATGTTTCAAGTCACTTCCTTATGAGGCATGGACATTCTTGCAAATAATTTTAGTATTAATTGAGTAAATAAAGTAGTTTTTTTGGGGGTATATTAATGATGAATCATAAAACTCTTTGCCTGTTGTGCACTTTGTCTTATAAAAGAATGTTACACAATGCCAAGAAATGGGAGAAAAGAGTCAATGATAAAGATCAACACAAAAGTAATAGGTGTAGCATTTAAATTTTCTCTTTTTTTGAAAGTATTTGGTACAACAAATACAGGCATACAATGCGTAGCAATGTCTTTGTTCATGATTGTTTTTAACTTGAAAAATTTAATAACTTCTTCAGCTGACTTAATTCAAGTTATGAACATTAAGAATAATGTGACTGCATTTAGCATTGTCAGAATCAGTCAGAAGTTTTTGTTGTTGATAGTTACCTGTTAATTAGTTTGTGATGAGTTAGTTTATGAGTTTGATTTCTGATGCTTATCTTATATTCCTCTTTTTGCGAAATCTGAAATCCATTGAGTTATACATATGTGACAAATCTGATTCCTACCGTAGAAGAATTTTCGAAGCTAAAATTAGCAACGATAGAAGAAGAAGAAGTGGATGACAATAGAGTATGGATGTTCTAGGCAACAGCAATCATCGCATTATCATACTCTTCTGTATTGGAAATATTTATCTGAAAGGTACAGAGGTACACGAAGAGCTAGTATTTTCAAAGTTATTTTTAAATGGAAGATTTGGTTTATTTATATGTGAAAGAGAGATCAAAGCCCATTAGAGTAAACATAACTTCTATTTTGATGTTGATTTCAATTTGGGTAAAGAAGAGCACATAGAAGTAACGCCAGTATCCAACTGAAATAATGCAAGGCTGTCATGCATCAAATATGTTACCTTGTAAACCTCTTTCATAGTTTATAAAATCTATTGACATAGGTGATGTAAAGGATTTAACAAATTGGTTCAATGAGGAAATTGGTATGTTGTTGTTTACAGTGTTTACATAAGGTTCTGAAAATGTCATATTTTTTATTATACTAAAACATTTAAAAAAATTCATAAATTTTTGTGTGATCAGTTTATGTAATTCATATATTTTAGTTACAAACGTTGACTTTTTAAATTTTTTTTCCTGGCTTGTAACCAAGACTAAGTTTTTGTTTCGTATTAAATGGTATCTAATGGTTTAACCATTTTTCTATTAGCTTGATTTTTACATTTTCTTGTATTTTCTCGTTTTTTTTGACATGCGCTATAATCTACATTATGTTGAGCAGCTATTGCATCAGTTTTTCTACTTGCTTTTTGATAAAATTCTAGCATCTCAACAGTTTCAGGATTATATCTCAATTGAGAATCCAATGGATTACATGGTCCAATATAATTATATTTGGGTAAAGTGAATCCTCTTTTTGGTTTTGGTAATTTACTGATAGCGTTGTGAAGATTAAATTGGGGGAATGTCTTGGTTCCTTCATCATAATCAAGATGTTTTCTATTAGTAATGTATTCTTATTTCGTCTTATTTTTGCAGATAATTCTTTTAATGCTTGAGATCCAACATTTTATATCATTGGAGTTAATTTATGTAATTTAAGAAGCATCATATCTACCTATTTAAACAACTCTTTTACCAAGGTGTTACGAACTTGGTAACAAAAAGCGAATCCAGCGAACTCAACACATTTAATGCAAGATGCAAATATAAATATCAACATTATAGTGAGCGAAAGTTAATAGAAATATAACAATACAAGTAATCGTTCTTATCTGCTGACACAGCCTTGGAATGTCTATAGCACTCGTCCAAAACTTGAAGTCAGAGTTCATAAGTCAATTCCATGATTTGATCCACACAATCCATAAACTCGTAGAACCAACCAAACAACAACTGCCCTCTCAAACTCTCAAGCGAAAACCTCCTCGCCTCCGTACACGAGGTATTCTCGTTATGTCACATCTTACACGTGACTTGAACAGGTTATGTAATAGGAACTACACGTGACTTGAGATCATACAATAGAAACTACACGTCGTGAGTGGAGTTGATATGCGTAACACTCCCCCTCTTGAAGAAAAGAAAGTTTTGGAAACACAACTTTCTTTGAGTGTTGAAGTCTAATAAACTTGAATTGTAAAGTCAACTTGTGAGTTACACCCTGGAAAGACAGTCAGCAATAACATTGTCTTTTCCTTTGATGTGTCTAATGTCCAGGTTAAATCCCTGCAACATCAGACTCCACCTGAGTAACCTTTGATTCTTGCTCTTCAACTTGTGGAGAAAAACGAGGGGATTATGATCACTGTAAACAATGACTGGTAGGCTAGAAGAACTCACATAAACTTCAAAATGTTGCAAAGCCAAAATCAGAGCCAAACATTCCTTCTCAACTGTGGAATAGTTTCTCTGATTGTTGTTGAATTTCCTGAAAAAGTAACAGATAGGATGGTCCACTCCATCCTTGCCCTCTTGTAATAGTACAGCACCAGCAGCAACATCACTTGCATCAACTGCTAACTTGAATTGACAATTACAATTCGGTGCAGACAGAACTGGGACACTCTTCAGTATGGCTTTCAGCTCTTCAAATGCCATTTCACACTTGTCATTCCAGGCAAACTTGACTTTCTTACTGAGTAACTGTGTCAAGGGCTCAGCAACAGCAGAGAAGTTTGGACAAAATTTGCGGTAGTAACCAGCCATACCGAGAAAACGCATCAGCTGCTTCTTAGACTCTGGCCGAGGGAATTCCGAAATAGCGCTGATCTTAGCATCAATAGGTTTGACTTGACCCTGTCCAACAACGTGGCCCAAGTAGGTCACATGTGCACGTACAAACTCGCTCTTGGCAAGGTTGATTGTGAGCTTGGCCTCACTCAATCTCTCAAAGAATTTCCGGATTGTTCTCAGATGATCCTCCCACGTATCACTGTAAATGATGACATCATCAATGTATGCTTCACATCCATCAAGACCGGCAATAACATTATTAATAAGACGCTGAAAGGTGGCTGGCGAATTTTTCATTCAGAATGGCGTAACTTTGTACTGGAACAGTCCATCTGGAGTGACAAAGGCAGAAATTTCTTTAGCACGGTCAGTAAGAGGAACTTGCCAAAATCCTTTCAGTAAGTCAAACTTGGTCACATATTTGGCACTTCCGATTCTGTCAATACAGTCATCCATGCGAGGGATTGGAAATGTATCTGACTTAGTCACATTGTTGACCTTTCTGTAGTCAGTAGACATTCTGTAAGTTCCGTCAGGCTTTGGAACGAGGATACACGGGGAACTCCAGTTACTTTTGCTAGGTTCAATGAAGTCATTCTCCAATAGGTACTGAATTTCGTCATGTAAATACTGTTGCTTTGCAGGATTCAGCCCGTAAGGATGTTGTTTCACTGGTGTGGCATCGCCGACATCAACATCATGGTAGATCTGTTCAGTTCTCGTAGGAATGTCTGGAAACAGATGCTCAAACTCATGCAGCAGTTGTTCAAGCTCCTGGTGAGACAATGGAAGATGGGACAACTTGGGGTCCAGATCGTGAAGAATGTCAGAATTCGTGAGTTTGGCTGTGCCAGGCAGACTAAAGTTCTCAGTAGAATTACTTACAACTTCATCCGAATTAACTGTAACTACATTCACAGGATGTACAGTTAGATTGCTATTTCTGTCTACATATGGCTTCAACATGTTTACATGGCATAATTGTTTTTGCTTACGCCTGTCAGGAGTTACTAGTACGTAATTAAGGTCACTTAATTTCTTGTCAACAACATAAGGACCAAAATACCTAGCTCGAAGCGGATTTCCAGGAACTGGAAACAAAGCAAGAACCTTTTGGCCAGGTTCAAATTTACGATCAACAGTGTCTAAATCGTATTTAGCTTTCATTGATTTCTGAGCTGAAACTAGATTAGCCCTAGCTAATTCACACGCCTTTGTAAGCTTAGTGCGAAAATCTGAAACATACTGTAGAAGATGTAAAGAATCTTCATGACTAGAAAGGAACTTTTCCTTAAGAAGCTTAAGAGGTCCTCTCACAGTGTGTCCGAAAACTAACTCAAACGGACTGAAGCCCAGAGAATCCTGGACTGACTCTCTAGCAGCGAATAAAAGTAGGTGAACGCCCTCGTCCCAGTCCTTTTCTGTGTCAAAACAATAGGTCCGAATCATATTCTTGTAGGTCTGGTGAAACCGTTCAAGAGAGCCTTGACTTTCAGGATGGTAAGCAGATGATTTGTACTGCTTGATGCCTAATTCGTGCATAACCTGCTGAAAAATACCAGACATGAAGTTCGAACCTTGGTCGGACTGTATGGACTTTGGAAGGCCAAATACTGAGAAGAATTTGGTTAGAGCCTTGACAATGGTTTTGGTCTTGATATTCCTCAGGGGTATGGCTTCAGGAAACCTGGTGGAGACACACATAATCGTCAACAAGTATTCATTACCAGATCTCGTCTTGGGCAGAGGACCAACACAATCAATAATTATCCGGCTGAATGGTTCTTCAAAGGCAGGGATCGGTTGAAGTGGAGCTTTTGGGACTGACTGGTTTGGTTTTCCCACAACTTGACAGGTGTGACAAGATTTACAAAGCTCAGCCACGTCTTCTGATAAGTCTTGTTGACTCCCAAGTGTCCAGCAAGCGGAGTTTCATGTGCCATGTGCCATACTGAGTATCGCTTCTCGGTAAGCTTTTGGGATAACAATCTGGTACTTAACAGCCCACTCATCCTCAGCAGGAACATCAGGTGGTCTCCACTTTCGCATCAAGACACCGTTTTCAATAAAGTAGCAAACAGGATTATTTCACTTTTATCTACAGCCCTATGAAATAAACACGATATCTCCGAATCTCTATGTTGTTCAACAATCAAATTTGACTTTGATATATTCTCATTGTGATCAGAAAGACTTTGGTCAGGTAATCTCTCTTCTGAGGATTCGAATTCCCCAAGAATTTCTGGAGAGTCAGTTTCATACACTTGACTGAGAAACGTTTCTGCCAGGTCAACATCAGAATTGATGTCATCTTCAAGAGCCTTTCTCTTACTCATGGCTCGGGTAACTGCACATGATGGGTACAAACCAGGAACCTCCTTTTCAATAGGATCAGGAGTTTGATCAAAACATGGCTTTTCAGTAACAAGAGGGTTAATAACTACCTTGTCCCCTGCAAGGTCATTCCCAAGAAGAAGGTGAACTCCCTCAAATGGTAAAGAAGATCTAATGCCCAGGGTAACAGGTCCTGATACTAAATTGGATGACAAATAAACATTATGAACTGGAACAGGTGTATAGTCTGAAGAATCTACCCCCTTCATAAGGACATTAATACCCGCAGACGACGTATCAGAAAACGGTGAAGTCTCTGCCAACAAAAGAGACTGGGAAGCTCCAGTATCCCTCAAAATTTTAACAGGGGTAGCATTAGACAGATCACTTGTAAGTGATACAAAACCATCATGTATGAATGGTTCAAAAGACTCCATAATGGGCTTGGAAGGGAAACCAACCTTAAATCCGAAGGGCATTTAACCTCGGGAAATGTGTCATGCACTTCATTGCAAAATTGGGGCACAAATTGTGAAGATGTAACTAAACCTGTAGGTCTGGATTCATTTTGACCCTGTTCCTTCCTTTTTAACTTGAAACAATCTGATATCAAATGACCCTCCTTTTTACAGTAGTTACAAACGACTGAATTAAAAGGCTTGTTTGGCGCTGCTGGTTTGAATCTTGATGGAGGTGACCTAAATCTTGAACTTGAAAACGGACTGTTGTCAAAATTCTGCTCCTGTGAATCTTCTCTGCCAAAATTTCTGGAAGGGACGGAAGGACACAAATCTGAGAACGAAGGATTTTGGTAACTGGTAGAAAAGGACTGGTGGGGCTTAACGACAAACGAAACTTTGTGTGTAAGGGAATAATCGTCAGCCAGACGTGCAGCAATATCGAGGGTTTCCGCTTTTTGTTCGTCGATAAAAGTTCGAACATCACTGTGAATACACCTCTTAAATTCCTCGATTAAGATTAGCTGTCTTAACTTATCATAATCTTCACCAATCTTCTGAGAAGAACACCAACGATTAAATAGCTGTTCCTTTGTCCTAGCAAATTCTACATAAGTCTTGTTAGTTTCTTTCTCACAATTACGAAATTTTTGACGATATGCTTCTGGCACTAACTCGTACCCCTTAAGAATTAGCTCCTTAACAGAATCCTAATCTGAAGCTTGAGAAACTGTTAACTGAGTATAAATTTCACGAGCTCTACCTATTAGACTACTTTGCAATAACATGGTCCAGTACTGTTTGGGCCATTTAAGATTCTCAGCAACCTTTTCAAAATGTAAAAAATACTTGTCATCATCAGTTTCCTGAAAGGGTGGAACTAACCTGATGTGCTTAGTTATTTCAAAATTATCGCTTGAAGTGGTCCCAGAATGATAGCTTGATCCTGATTTCCCTCCTAATTCTAACCTCTTCATCTCTAATTCATGATCCAATCTTTGTTTTTCTAAACGAAGTTCTCTCTCTTTTTCCCTGTCTTGCAATTCGCGTTCTCTAAACTCTTGTTCCTTTAACTCTCGTTCCTTTTGCATCTCTAATTTCTTAAGTTCCAACTCGAGTTCTAATTTTCTTAATTCTGTGTCAGATGTTCCCATTGACTCTAATACGGAAGCTAGAAAGGTCTTTAAACTAACTAAATGTTTCATTATAATATGCTGAATTTGATCTTTCCTCATTGCTTTCTTTATATCTAATTTTAAATGTTTACCCAGAGAAATAAGGTCATCCTTAATTAAACCATCGAAAGTCTCCTGACTAGGCTTAAGCATAAACTCTTCTGGATTAAAATGTGTCATCTTGAATATCGCTGGAATCACCACAAAATTAAATCTCGAACCAACAACCGCACGAATCTTCCGGAACGCAAGTAACGAGTAAATTCACACCAACTTCGATTGCTCGACATGTAAAGTTTTGTTTCTCTCCCGGACAGGCCCCCAATTGTTACGAACTTGGTAACAAAAAGCGAATCCAGCGAACTCAACACATTTAATGCAAGATGCAAATATAAATATCAACATTACAGTGAGCGAAAGTTAATAGAAATATAACAATACAAGTAATCGTTCTTATCTGTTGACACAGCCTTGGAATGTCTATAGCACTCGTCCAAAACTTGAAGTCAGAGTTCATAAGTCAATTCCATGATTTGATCCACACAATCCATAAACTCGTAGAACCAACCAAACAACAACTGCCCTCTCAAACTCTCAAGCGAAAACCTCCTCGCCTCCGTACACGAGGTATTCTCGTTATGTCACTTCTTACACGTGACTTGAACAGGTTATGTTATAGGAACTACACGTGACTTGAGATCATACAATAGAAACTACACGTCGTGAGTGGAGTTGATATGCGTAACAAAGGTAATTCAGTAAATAGGGCATAAGATACAGAGGTTTTTGATTTGTTGAAATGGAAAAGGAATAAATTATTTCCATTATGGTCATTTTAAGTGAGAGAAAGATGGCATCAGGTTGAGTCCTGGGTTAAGAGGAGTTTTGAAAAAATGTTTGAAGCAACCTTGCTATGAGGTATGGACATTCTTGGAAATATTTTTAGTATTAATTGAGTAAATAAAGTGTTTATATATATATACATATATATATATGTATATATGTATATATATATACATATATATACAATCATGTATATGATTCATGTTTAATATATACATATGTTTTATATATATACATATTATATATGTTTAATATATATTATATATATATATATATATTTTATGATTCATGTATATATATATATTTAACAAATAAAGAAGCCCCGACTGTGCTCTGTTCTGTTGTAAAGCACGCAGGAAGCGGCTAGAGCACGAAAGAAGTAGGGGGAAGCACGAGCTGCAGGCGAGTGTTTCTCCCTACTTCTTGAGTGCTCTAGCCGCTTCCTGCGTGCTTTACAACAGAACAGAGCACAGTCGGGGCTTCTTTATTTGTTTTATGATAAAGAAGCCATTAATTTCCACACGCATTCACGTAATTTTCAAAACAAACTTTAATTTCCAAACGAACAGAGGTGGCGTGAGCGTGAATCTGTACTCTCATAAAACACGCTAAAATTAGCCAATCACAATCCTTGTTAGAATGGTTCAAACAATTTGATTGGTTGAATAAGACCAAAGCTGTCAAAATGTCAAACCATCAAAGTTCACAAACCATCAAAGTTCACAAACAGAATCGAATTTAACACGAGTGCTTGTAGTTTTTCAGTCCAAAAACAGGATCGAACAGTAAAATATTCAATGAAATCCGGCCGAATTGTGGCTCATGAAAACCTGTACGTTATCAACATGACAATTAGAAAACAAGCTGCTCAAGGCTTGTGGCTGGTACTTAACAAACTGCTGTGCTGTGTTTCGTGAATGAACAACAGTCGGATTCATGGGAAGAAGATTGCTCGAGATGATTCACTTTCTATCACCGTGTAATTTGTGCTGTTACGAACAGGATGGTCTATATCAATTGAAGCTAAGAGCTCGTTTTCCAGGTCATACAAGATGTCCGGGTCAAACAAATCCCCGAGAGAGAAGTCCGGGAATTGGTCGGCCATTTTTTGGTTGATGGCGTGACACAATTACTCCGTGCATCTGTACTCTGATAAAGCACGCTCTTCCAACCAATCAGAGCGCGCGTTATATCGAAACTTTATTATAAATATATATATATATATATATATATATATACATGAGCCAATACAAGAACTTTCGAGTTCTTCATTGGTGCCTGGCTATGCCATGCTGATGAGGCCTAACCAGGCCGAAACAGCTGTCCATGGCTGCCACTGCTAGGGTGAAATGGCTGTGCGCATGCGTGAGGTGATGGCCACACCGTGGAGTTGTGTTTTGTGACTTCCTCTCACATTTATTTATTTTTACTTTTTTGAAGTCACAAGTGATCGCTCTAAGTGATCCACTTCTCCACACGCATTGCCGAGGACTTGGTGTCACCAGCCCAGCTACCACATGGCTTGTGTGGTGCTGTCACTTAAAGGGGTGCTTTGCATCCGCCTTAGCAGTAAAGGGCGCCAATACAAGAACTTTCGAGTTCTTCATTGGTGCCTGGCTATGCAATGCTGATGAGGCCTAACCAGGCCGAAACAGCTGTCCATGGCTGCCACTGCTAGGGTGAAATGGCTGTGCGCATGCGTGAGGTGATGGCCACACCGTGGAGTTGTGTTTTGTGACTTCCTCTCACATTTATTTACATGAATCAATATATATATATATACATGAATCATAAAATCCTTTACCTGTTGTGCACGTTGTCTTATAAAAGAATATTACACAATGCCAAGAAAGGAGAGAAAAGAGTTAATGATAAAGATCAACATAAAAGTAATAGGTGTGGCATTTAAATTTTCTTTTTTTGGAAGTATTTGGTACACCAAATACAGGCATATAATGTGTAGCATGTCTTTGTTCATGATTGTTTTTAACTTGAAAAATTTAATAACTTCCTCAGCTGACTTAATTCAAGTTATGAACATTAAGAATAATGTGATTGCATTTAGCATTGTCAGAATCAGCCAGACAAAACTTTCTGTTGTTAATAGATTTGAAGAAAATGTTTCAAGCAACCTCCGTATGAGGCATGGATATTCTTGAAAAATATTTTTATTATTAATTGAGTAAATAAAGTGTTTTTTTGTATATATTAAAGATGAATCATAAAATCCTTTGCCTGTTGTGCACTTTGTCTTATAAGAGAATATTACACAATGACAAGAAATGAGAGAAAAGAGTCAATGGTAAAGACCAACACAAAAGTAATAGGTGTGGCATTCAAATTTTCTTTTTTTGGAAGTATTTGGTACAATAAATACAGGCATACAATGCGTAGCAATGTCTTTGTTTATGATTGCTTTTAACTTGAAAAATTTAATAACTTTCCTCAGCTGACTTAATTCAAGTTATGAACATTAATAATAATGTGACTGCATTTAGCATTGTCAGAATCAGCCAAACAGAAGTTTCTGTTGTTGATAGATTTGAAGAAAATGTTTCAAGCAATCTCCTTATGAGGCATGGACATTGTTGAAAATATTTTTAGTATTACGTAATGCTTCGGCTAAGACGGAAAGTGAAAACAATAGGCCTGCGGCACAGGGAGCCGTTACAGAGATGGGTCCAGCTGAGCGTTAATTAGATTTGAAACGGAGTTTTTATTGGTCAAAGAAGCATTAGTGCGAAATTCAAACATTCTCTCCATGAAAAATACTCTTTTTAGGACGATTGCAAATCTAAATTTTACACATTATCAACATTGTACGTAAATTATTAAGACATTATTATGTGAGGAAAGTTCCATATTGCAATACATATCTTTGCGTACGCAAGATCCCTGTTATTTTGCCTATTCATGATGACAGATACATCACTTGCCTGTTATACTATTGGTAAAAAAACTCGCGGAAAATCGGACATCAAATCGCGCGTGATTGTCCAGCAAAACGCAACAAGAACAAAGCATGAAATCTAAATAACATAAGCAAACAGTTTCTATAGATTTGCGATTTATCACAATGTTATAAGTGTTCAGAAAAACTCCTCTAAAAGTTCAAAATCTATATCAAAAAAATAATCGCCGCAACACGTGTCTGTCTCCATTTCCAAGTTGTGGGAAAGTCTTTGCTAGGAAAATAAGTACATTTTCTTCCAACTTTAGTCCTCTTGTAACGAACTGTAAGAGCATAGGCAAGCAACAGATAGAACGCTCAATTGTCGTTGTGAGAAATGTTTATGATCCTCAAAGAACGAAGGGACGCTTTGGCTTGAAAGATTGCTCGTTCGGTAATTGCCACACAGCCTTCAATGTTCATCATGCGAAGTTGTTTTGCTGCGCCAACAAGCTTTAGGAAATCTTTGGAAGATATTGACGTCCTCTTCAAGATGATGCTTTTTAACCGTCCGAAGAATCTGAGCGGTACTTTTTGATACAAATTGCCCGTGTCGGCTAAATCTAGATCCTCACACTCCAGCAACATTTTGGCGGTCGACTTGAGCTTGCGGCTATGGAATACGTTTTTCCACCACGTGAAGCAAACAAATGACACTCGCACTAGATCTTCTGGCCCGAGATACTAAAATACAAGTGGCCAAAAAAAGAGATGAACTAGAGCCATTGCTTGCAACGCTTCTTTACTGATTTGAACTTTGAAATAATATTTGGTCGCTTCGCATGTGGTTGCAATCTCCGAGTTTTTTTTGAGACCATTTGCGAAATATTGTCACCTTGCGATTGGACAAATTCTTAGTAAAGTTTCCGGTAGATTGTCATTCTTTGAAAATAGTAGGTTCATTGTGGTGCTCATTGACGACTTAGCCTCGAAAATTTACTTGCTTTGAACGCATAAAATGGAACATAGGTAAGTTGTTGAAATTAATGTTCCCAGCTTTTTACAGTTTTTGTAAACAATGCATTCATACACGTCACATTCGATTGATCATTTTCATCATTCTCCTCAGAAAACGAGAGAGCGAACCACGTCAAAATGAAGCCTCCAGATCCAAGCGCCCAAAACCTGGTTTTTGTGTAAGTATAATTCATTTGCTTTTTTAGACCAAGCTGAGGACTATCATGATCACTACCTCTGTTTTTTTACTAACAACGCGCATAAAAGGGTGTGCATTAGTGCAAACATAAGTCTCCTTGCATACACTGAGAAGCGCAAGCAGAAGGGGTGAGTGGAATAAAACCCTTAGTGACTTCTGATCAACTGCTAGATTCTCCTTCCAGTTTGTCTTGTATATGCTCATGTAACAAAGGGAGAATTTGGCTATAGATCAGGAGTCATTATAGGGCCTTATTCCAAACATTATTTGGAATAAGGCCCTAAGTGACTCCTGATCTGAAGCCAAATTCTCCCTTTGTTACATGAGCATATACAACAACAACGATTTATTTTTCAAATAATAAAACAAAATATAGTAGCAACCCGCACATAACTAGAGTTAATCGTGGCGGGTTGCTACGCACTAAACTGTTACAGAAGCTCACTATAAAATAAATGACTGATAGCAATTGATAAGAAAATAAGGAATGGATAATTTATGATTAGTTACAACAACAAATAAATAATGGCAATAAATATATAAATTAAGGAGGAGTAATAAAATGCAGATTAAAGTCAATTAAGTGTTTTAAAATCACGAAGACTGGTACAGAGAAATTCAACATCAACATAGATCTCCTCACTCTCCAAGACCTCCAAGGAAGGAGAATCTGGCAGTTGATCAGAAGTCACTAAGGGCTTTATTCCACTCACCCCTTCTATTTTGGTCATTAGGCAAACTCGTGATCTGATAGGTTTTACGAGGTCTAATATTGATAGACTGTCTTGGGAGTGCATGCACAAAACAAAAAACTACAAATTTTATCAACAGTCTGCTCACTGTACTTAATGTTCCCTCTTGGTGTATACTGATTTTGATAGTTAGCTTACAAAAAAAAAAAAAGCTTTTGCTTTTTCAAATTCTGTCCAGAAATAGTCTTTTGCTCGAACCAATGTTTTGTGTACAAATCACAGCCGACAAACATTTTGTGAAATGTTCAGTTTGCACCATAATTTTACAAAGTTCAAAATATAAATTTATAATGTGAAAGCTTTCTACAATGAATATCAGTGCAAAAGGGGGGAATAGGAAACAACTGTCATTGAAAATCTTTCCTTAATGTAATTTGCTTTGCTGCTGAATTTCTTGCAATCTATCATTAAGTTCATACCTGTAAACTGTTTTTAGTGATAGTACACAAGGGACCACAGATCGGGTGAATTAATGAATCTGCATTTGACCGACAGGGTCTGATTCCAAGGGGTCTGCTAAATAATTACCAGTGGCAGATCCAGGAGGAGGGTATGGGGGGTCTGGACCCCTCCCTATCAGACCTGTGTCTCCCTTGTGGCTCATAAAAATAACCAAATAAAATATTGTTGTATACGTAATGCATAGTTGTTTCACTGATTTTCAAGTTTTTGACTCTACAAATGCTTTTCGAGACTCAGGATTGTGGTAATTGTTGTTTAGAGTGTTAAATTGGGGGGTTTGGGGGGGGGGGGGGGGGGGGGTTCATGCACCCAGCCCAGTCCCCTCCTTTCAGAAATTCCTGGATCTGCCACTGATTGCTACATGTATTTCTCTAAAAGTACCTAAGTGTAGACAGTGAGCATATAGACAGGCCCGCTCCATGACTCTGCATTAGCATTCCATTGAACCAATTTGAAAATATCTGTGCCTGCTGGCTCAGATAAGGGACACTTCGAGCAATTAAGGCACCACTTCGTCCATGAATGTGAGAATCAATTAACATTAAAGTTCCATTAGAGTCCACAATAATCAACATTGTCATGTCATTGACTATTACAACATGGAAGGATTGTTTCCTTTGAAGGATCAGATCAATAACAGCTGCAAACTGGTTCTGCGGGTTGGCACCAAACACATTGTGCTCCTGCAAAATCCCTTGAATACAACAATGACCACCAACTGCTTCAATAGCATCATCCAAAGCTACGTTAATTCCTTCCCCATCAAATAGTTCATCGTGCATTTCGTTTCCAGTTCTTATGGCATCTATTAGAACTGCCTGCCACTGTCCATCAATAAGTTGCCCCTTAAATTGGACTGCTGGTACATGGAACCAACATTTAGTGCAATGAACGTACAGGCATTGCTGCCACTTCTACCATCGATGGTGGATTGACTGACATTCATAGGAAAAGCCCATTCTGTCATGCCACAACCAACATCAGTTCCAATTAAAGAGGATGGGGTACTGATAGGTGTTGGGACAGATCCTGATGGAGTGTTGGAAGTAGTGGATGCTGAATTTAGAGGCAACGGAGATGCTGCTGGGATTGTAGAACTTGAATTAGAGGTGGATGTCTGTTGAGACATTGTTGAAGGTGGTGAGGGATTGGTTGATGGTGGAGCTGCTGGGATTGTAGAACCTGAATTGAAGGTTGATGTCTGTCGAGATGAGGTCGAAGGTGGAGAAGAATTAGATGATGTTGTTCCCCGCACATTTTGGAGGTCTGTAGCCATCCTCTCCATCTCTCTTTTTCGCTTCTGATGATAAGTACCCCACCAACTTTTAATTTGACTTTCCTTTAGAACTTCCAAGCCTCTTTGTCTCATTGTAGAAATACACTCTTTAGGGTCTGCCCGTATCCCACAGTCGGCCTGACGGTTGTAGAAAGCTATCATTACTTCTTTCTGTTCAAGTGAAAACGTTGTCCGTTTGCCTCCTCCAGTTTTTAAAGCAAAGCTGGGCTTTAGCAGCTTTTCTTTGAAACTATCTACCCCAGACATTTCAACAGAATTCATACTCCTCTGTGCTCCATGCTCCTCATGCTGGATGAATCTGACACTGTATAATTCTTGGCTGGAATTTTCATTCCCAGAGTTGACAGGAGAGACAGGAATTTCTTCAGAAGTGACCGCACCTGTTGCCTCCACAATTGGATTTGAACGATAAGCCAGACTTTGAAGCTGTTGCTGTGTTTTCTTCATTTCTTTGCCAGTACCAGCAAGTGAACGGGCAATGAGGCCGCCACTATATGGTCCAGCAGTTGGAAACTCGAAGCTCCCAAAAAGAGAGAGATGTCTTTGAGTGTTCCTAATTTCTCCGGTACCTTGCTTCTGTCTATCAACAGCTTTCTGCATGTGACATTCTTCATTGACTAAAAAATGATACACTAGTTTAGGATCTGATAACTTTGCAAATTTCAGCCCAGTTTTAGAGTTCCAAAGAGCTTGCAATTACATGATGAATTTCAGCCTGGGCATAATTAACTTGCATGAAAGAATCTACAATCAAGATGGCTCCCAAGATGAAACTTTTTCATGGAAATCACAATAACTAAGTTATCAAGTTATCAAGTTATCAAGTTATTAAGTTATCAAGCCCAGGCTGAAATTTTATTGCGTTTACATGATAGTTTTTCCAACTCGTATGACAGGGCTGAAATTCCCAACCTGGTTTGTGCTATCAGGGCTGTTACTTTCAGTTTGGGCTGAAACTGTCTTATGTAACTGCAAAATGTCCTTTTACAGCTACTGTACAAACACACACACAAAGGCTTACAACAAATACAGTGTAGTTTGGTGTACCCACATACATGAGCTGATAGCCAACGAGTGCCATGGTGCTGAGTTTGCTATGAGTTCAACATAAAGGCAGATTGCTATTCAGAATTTTATCAAGCACTAATAAGACACTCAGCGCAAGCTGGCTGTTAGTTCATATACTAACGATAATGGTAATGTATGATAAGATTAAGTGAAATAATTTTTTTTTTTACAATGTACTCGACCACAGGATAATATACATGTACAAATTAATGGTAGAAAAATGAAGGGGACAAACAGAAGGAAAGTACCATAATATTATTTTCCTATTGGTTTTGAAAATGTGGGCTTTCCAAATAAGTAATGATGTTATGACTAGGAAATCAATCAGGTCGACAAAAAGCACAAGATCTATCGCCTTCTTTTTTTCTAAAGATGGCTTGTAGTAAAGTACAGTATATTATAATAATCCTGTGGTAAGTATATTGTAATGAAACATATAACCAATCAAATGACATGCACATACTTCAATTATTTCGCCTAACTGACTTCTTGTTTCCAAGTTGTTACCCACTCTCACCCATCTCACAATCTTATGGCTGATATGGGCAAAGTGGGTGTCCAGCTTTGATTTTCCCTCGCCGGCCTCGAAGTTATTGTACTCAACTAGGGTCAACCCAAACACTCTAGTCACCTCTGCTAAGTACAGGATAAAGCCAGTGTTGTGGTAGTGTGGCCCATTGTCTGAAATAAAGAGAATTTTTTGCCATGTAAAATGCAGTAAAATGCAATTTAACGGAGTTACATATAACAAGGAACACTAGTCGTTCCTTTGCGGTCAGTGGCACTTAGATATGCACATGCACCAAGATTCCACGTGCTCTGAGACCAAGTGCATTGTAGCATTTGGTATTAGCGTTTGGCGTTGTTTTAAGCTTGGAGCTCTTTTCATTAGCTCCTCCCCTTTCCCTCCCTCTTTCCACTGTTTTTTATCAGTGTGACGGGTGCCTGCTCTCTCCTCCTTCCACGTGGGGGCTCATGGCTGGGTTGCCAGGATTTGCCAGCCATGGGAGCGGTCTCCATCTAAGAGCTGGCTGCCAATAGTGGAAGCTCCTGCATGTTTCAGGCACCCAAACTCCACTTTGCAAGGCAGTTGTTAATTAGGTTTTATGACTATAAGTGCCAAATAAGCAGCTAGGAACACAAAATTTCCCACTTAGCAAAGTTTTCCACCAAGCCCTTCAATTATAATCACAAGGAAGACTTATTTTTGAAAATAATCACTAGAAAAATACCAAGAAACCTAGTTTTCATTAGTTTAATTCTGGACATATCTTTGGATGCATCTACATGTACAAAATGAAGAGTGGGAATCACAGTATGTTACTGTGAAATTGTCAAATACATTAGTGGAAATGTTGGGTAAAGCTTGGATTACAGGAAATAATACATTTCCAGTTTAAAAGATTACACATGACTGTATACTATAGATGCAACAAAACAAACAGTGGATAGAGGGGAAGGAACACTAACTTCAAACTTTAAGATAATTTAATGGGGCTAGAATGTTAAAAAGATAATCAAGTCAATATCACTCACCAGAAAATAAATACACCCGGATGCCTGGAAACTCCTTTGCCATCTACTGGAACCCAACATCCATGGCACTTTGGCTGAACCAGGCATCCTGTTTGGTGTCTTCACTCCACAGGTCGATCACTTCAGTTCTTCTTTCGCTGGCACTCACTTGGGCAATCACAAGAAAGCCATGTAAGGAGATGCCCCGTTTCCCATACCAGTCCCTTTGAACTTCGCGGGTCCGAACACTCAGTTCCAACTTCATTTTATAATCGACGATCACAATGGCCTCGCCTGGTTGAAGGTTTTCTTGGATGAACTTGTAGTACTCCCCCTGGTGTTTCGTATGGAGAAGATGGGCAGCATATTGCACGTGAATGTTCATCAGACTGTCAAGTTCCTTTTTGAGGCTCTCTTGTCTACTGGCACTAGCAATTTTTGACAACAGTTCCTGTAAATCCTTTCTGACATTAAAAAGAGTAGATGCCTCAGGACAACACCTGTCATGAGGCTGTGTACATGAGGCAAATGCATTATTCATGCACAGTTCTAAGCAGGGAGAATGCCTCTCTGCTTGATTGGCAAATTGAGTTTTCATGTAGCGTTAGTGTTGCAAAACGTTGGATGTCATTTCTTTCATTGAAATGTTTGTGGCTATTTCCACTTCAGCAAGGAAGGAGGTAAATTTCTCAACATTTGAGTATACAAACTCGTCACACAGGTTGCAGAGCCCTGCCAACATGGTGTTGTACCGGAAATAAGGTGGAAGATGGGTGTAAATGTAGGTTCGTTTCACACCGTTCGGATATTCAAGCAGGTACTCGTTGACAAGTTCCTTAACTCTGTCCTTCCAGTACCTGATTGGTGTTTCCTGGCCATCAGTAACCACACTTCTGCAAGATGAAGGTCTTGAAACACTGTCTCGCTGGAAGAACTCAGAAAGTTCCATCAGTACCTCAGGACTGACACATTGCCTTCTAAACTTAAACTGTGCAGGTGGGGTTCCACCTCGCCCAAACAAAATGCAATGAACTTTAGCAGCTGCCACTGTCTTAGATGAACAGTCAAACAGTTTCTGCAAGACACCGTATGGATAGTCCATGCTGACAATGGATAGTAGTCTTTGTCTCTCATCTGCATAGCAAGTTAGCCTACCAAGTGAATTGGCAGCAGCAACCCGGTCCTTGAAGTGTTCTGGTGTTTTTTCACCTGTAAGAGTCACACGAGAGTCGTTCAATTAATTGCCAATGCAAATCTTGCTCTTCTGAGTTAAAGATCTTCTTCTTACTTCTTGTTTCTTTTCTTTGTCAACAGAGCTTTTGTAATCTGTGACCGGGGCCTGAATTGTAGGGTTATTGGAAATGTCTTTAGTATCTGAGGAAAGCCCAAATGTTGAACAAAACTTCTTGTTTTCAAGTAACTCCTTCATAAATACAGTCATATCTCCTGGTACAAAATGGACCGTTTTCATTGCTGTACCTCTTAGCAATTCAATAATGTTAGCTCTTTCAAGTCTTTGCTTCCTTTCTGCCATGTCTTTATAAGGAACTTGAGGCAATAAGGGAATTTGAGTGCCTTTGTCACATGACTTTGATTTTTGCTCATTGTTAGATGATGCCAAGACATCTGGTAATTGTACTGGTGTGGTCTCCAACACACCATTTTCATCACAATCATGCACACATACATCTTCTTCAGGAACATGTATTACTACGTCTTCATGACATTGTCTCGAGCAAATTTTCTTTAAAAGATAATCAGAAATTAGAAACAAAAATATTGACAGTGGTCATACAACTGTAGATGCAGAACTACTGTAAAAGTGATTTTTTTAAGTATTAAAACCATTAAAAAGTGGTCAAATGGTTGTTTGATACTTGAACTGAAAGCGACTCAATTCTTGTCATGCGATCACATATTAATTGTCGAACTTTTAATGAGTGAAATTGCATATAAATGTGTCAAATATCACCTGTCACATGCTCAGACAATACAATTCTTGTGCAAGTAACATACATACTCTCTAAAAAAAACAAATGCTGAGGACCTGAAAGGGAATGTTTATGCTAACTGTATGCGACTTTATAAAATGCCTAAGGAAATGCACGCACTATGATTGGTTAAACCGAGTTCATCATAACTCGATAAAGCACCATGTAACGTAAGTCGCGTCTTGTCTCTTTGTGGTTGTTTTTATTTTATAAAAGCAATAAAAAAAACTTGTTCCTCGTGCATTATATTGTTGAGTTATATAAGCACTTGGGAATTTTTCGTGTTCTTAAAAATTCCCATGTGCTTTATAACTCAACAATGCACTCGGCACGTTTTTTATTTCTTTAACGAGTTGAAAGTCAACTTTACATATCAGTGGCCAACAAAATAATGGTAACCATGTGACCAATGATTGTGTACTTATGCAACATGATCATAAGAATAAAATAGAACACAGCGAATCTAAGATGTCATCTTTCATGTCTTAGCTTAATCACTGACTTTACACATACTACCGTAATAAAAATTTAGCCACTTAAAGTTCAAGTCTAACACAACCATTTTACCACCATAAGGTTTTCTAAATAATCTAGCACTATGTTATTTGCTGCATACTGATCAAAAGAGGCCTTTTTGATTGGTTATATTACAGTCATATAACAAAGAATTCAACCAAATGCAAACTCAACAACAACAAAATGACCTATAGTCATGCTAAATGACCCAAAAGAAAAAAAAAATGGTTATCACTTCACCAATATACCAAGGTCAGTGTGGAAAAAATTCACAAACACACTAACTTACTAATATTTCAAAAATTTTAAACTGATACATGTGTGAAATACTGCCCCACATTGACATAGGTTGACATGTTCAATAGTGTATTCTTAGTTATATGGTACTAAGCAAACATTTTTTACAAATCCTATGCAGATGAAGTTTGAAAATTTCCAGGTTTTCCAATTAGAGAAAATGTTGGAGAAATATATCACACCTCCTCGACATAAACAGACCACGAGTATAAACAGCAACCGATTTGGAATTTGCTACATGAGCTAAAAACCAACAACGAGCTCCAAAATAGGCATCATTCATATAAGCAACAATGTAAGCTAAAATCAAAACATACGGTCATAAAGCGAAGCTAGAGCATAACATGCTTCGAACTACAACATTATGCAAAGTACCTACCTCAAGCTTTTGGCACTTGGCTTCAACTTCTAGCCTTGAGCGGCACGAGATACAAATTTTCCTTTTCCTTCCCTTGTTCTTCGTTTCTTCGGCGGCAATACTGAAGAAACTAGTTTCTTCCTGGGTGCAGCAGCGTAATTGGTGACTGATCACTTTTCCATGCCTCCACTCGTCGTGGAACGGGCAACAACAAACCGCTTCAAATGGCATCACCAACGATACAGAACCATCGAAGCCCGAAATATAGAAAATATTTACACTTTGTGTTACTATATACAAACTTTTTAAAAAATTATCTACAATTTCGAGAATCTAGACCGATATGATATTTGACCGATATTTGTCAAAAGAATATTACACAATGCCAAGAAAGGAGAGAAAAGGGTCAATGATCAAGACCAACACAAAAGTAATAGGTGTGGCGTTTAATGTTCTTTTTTTGGAAGTATTTGGTATAACAAATACAGAAATACAACACGTAGCAATGTCTTTGTTCATGATTGTTTTTGACTTGAAAAATTTAATAACTTCCTCAGTTGACTTAATTCATGTTATGAACATTAAGAATGTGACTGCATTTAGCATTGTCAGAATCAGGCCCTGTTCGCACTACAACGAAAAATGTAGTTTAGTGTTTGCAAAAAAATGGAAAATTTTGTAATCACCAATTTTTCGTTTTCGTAATCCTGTTCGCACTTAAATTTGTGAAATTTTTTGTGTGACCAAACATGTCAATCATACCAAGATCATATAACAAAAATATCGTGACGTGTGTTTGTCTTTGCACGTAATTCTGTGAGTCAAAGTCTGTGAGCAAAGAAAAATGCTCCTGAGAAATGTTTTTTTTTCGCACTTTTTTGCTTTCTACTTCTAATGCAAAACCTCTTTTTGTTACATCAACAATTTATTCTAGTTTTGGTGGCCAGGGTTCGACTGTTTCGAATTTTAGAGCTTTTAACTGAGCTGAGGAGATGCCGCCACCGTCATCGTTTTCACCCGTATTGGATATTTCCTTGCCCTGTGGAATCTTGGTTTGAAATTCATCTGCACCAGCGTCACTTTCCCGGCCCGAGACCTTGTTCCGTAGACATGTGAGAATGGGCAGAGAGTCATTCGACGATTTTATATGGGAATCAAATGGCGGGAAACTATACCGTCACGTACGCTGCATAAAATTAGTTTCAAAATATGATGACGCGATAAATGATGGATGTCACGAAACAAAGGATTTTCTCGCCTGACAAAAAATTTACAGCTCCAAAGTTAGTCGACGTTGTCTTTGAAGTTTGGTGACACATGCGAAAATTTTCGTGGGTGAAAAAAGTCGTTCACACTACAAAACGCTTCGTGTTGACAGATGTTTTTGCAAAACAAACATAATTTCGCGTAGTGCGAACAGGGCCTCAGTCAAACAGAAGTTTTTGTTGTTGATAGATTTACCTGTTAATGACGAGTTTGATTTCTCATGCTTATCTTATATTCCTCTTTTTGCGAAATCTGAAATCCATTGAGTTATACATATGTGAGAAATCTGATTCCTACCGTAGAATAATTTTCCAAGCTAAAATTAGCGACTATAGTCTTAGGTTGGTTTGGAGCAAAAGTGAGGAATTTTATGCGACAATCGAGCCAGGTAAATGTATGCAAGAATGTATAACAGTAACGTACCCAATTATGATCGAGACAGAGATTAAGAAAAGGCAGAGCATGTTTTCGGAGGCTGTTGATGGATGAAAAACTCAGCTATTTACCGTTTGTTGGCATCATGATGATACCACCAAGTAAAGACCTCGTAACGCCTGATGTTGCAGGTCATGTGTTTTGTTTTTTTACCTTATTCAGTGCAAAAGAAAAGGATAACGGGTTTAACAGTGCATGTGATGGATTCTTTGCTTTCAGCCAGAAGAGACGTCACATAAACGCATGGTTTGGAAGATGATTTGTGTTATTATCAAAGGGAGTGAAACAGTTTATGCTAAGGACTTTCATTACAAGAAAATCTGGATGCCAGGCATTATGGTAGAGAAAACTGGTCCTGTGTGAGCGTGGGTCCAGTTGAAAGATGTAAAATTATTCAGACATGAAGAGGAGGTTCGAGCTTGTGTGGATGGGGAAGAGGTGATGCAGTCGGTGGATGTGGAGATTCCAGAAATTCTGCCAGTAGTGTAGCCTGAGAAAGAGGGAGTTAAGTCTGCAGCCTTTGCTTAGCAGCCACCTGTCAACTCTAGCCCAAAGTTCTTGTACTTTTTGTAAAGTCATATCCGACCCATATACTTAAAGGTCTATCAACTTTGATTTTGAAGTTTTTGAACTTTGATTTTAGACATCGAGCTATTGAGTGATTGGCACTAGTTTCGTTTTTCTGCTATTTTGAGGAATAGAAGACCTTCAATTCAATGCTTTCAAATTGTGTTCCGTCCTCGTTTAAGCTATTGATCCACTTGAATGTAAGTGTACTTGAATCCTTTAGAGGATCAAAGCACTGGTGCTGAATCCGCCTTTATCCAGTGTAGGATGTTGTCTTGTGAAGTCTTGAACGCCACACAATGCGCTGAAGATTTATAAAGCTCGAGATCGATTTCTTCAAAATTAAGCTTCTTCTGCTTGCCCATTCTTTTCGTAAATGGATGCAGAACGTACTTTGAACGAATTTCTTCCATCTATCCTAATCCATATCCAGAAAGACTATCTAGGCAAGGGAAAATTTGGCCAAAATATCGCAAGTGCACATTTCACTGGCGCCTATTCTGATTAATCAAATTTATTTCCTAGCGTCAATTTATGAAACATTTCAGGCAATTTCACAAAGCCATCAAATTGGAAACATTGCACCGCACAGTTTTGAAGTTGAGGTATGTTTAAAATACGTTTTCAATAAATGCTAAACAATTTAACTGGACATTTACCAGGGATATTGCTGTCCATCATATGGTCTCTGATAAAAAGCAATGCCATTGTGATCATGTAGTCCCTGTTAAGACAGATAGCATACAACACGGTTTCACATGAGTCGCAAGGATGGCATACACTCCCGCATACAATAAATCGCATTCATTTCATCTCGCTATACTTACCATCCGGCGAGGTAATTCGTGTTTGGTGTGGCCTGAAAATCAGTGCAAATTTTAAACTTCAAACATGTGACATGTAACTCCAAACTTAGAATCAATTACACCCAAAAACTAAACAGAGATTCATTTTCATGTGTGACCTACAAGCTTCATGATGTTTTTCGTGTTGAAAAATATTTCATGAGTGAGCGCAGTGAACGAGCGAAATATTTTTCAACACCAGATACATACATACATACTTTGTTGACTTTCCTCAATATAAAGGCTATTCAAAGACAATGGTTATTTACAACAGTAAAACGGACTATAAAATTACTACCGTAAAAACTACTTTATGAACGATACAAGCTGATACAGCAAATATCAACAGTAATTAAAATATTTATTTACACTAATATTTAGTAACGAAAAAAAAGAAAATCCTCAAGAATCTATAAAATCTTTGATAAGTTTACGTTTTAGACTGGATTTAAAGGCGAATACGGTGTTAAGGGTTTTAAAATAACTTTCCATGGAGTTCCATACGCTAACTATTCTATAATAGAACGTTCTCTGATCGCTAGCAGTCTTGAAAAGTGGAATGTTCAGTAACTGTGAACTTCTCGTGGCACGCCTGCTTATTTCGGATCTCTCACCTTTTCTGGGAAACCAGTGGTGATTCATCGAGACTCTAAATACAATCGAGTCTTGGTTTAATAAAGTCCCCAAGTCCTCAGCTTCTACGCTCGCGCTTTAAGAGATCAACTTAAGAGGCGGGATGAAGGAATAAGGTCGTAAGATCGCTTAACTCAGAAGAGTTAATTATTAGCGATCGGTATAAGGGTCCTTCTAAGTGTTTGATGTCATGAGAGCATAATAAAAGTTATGACAGCTTCTTGTTTAGTTGAGATTGTCGTGTGATTGAAGGTAATTTCGCGCGGACAAGAATATCCTTTAGTGAATTTTCCTTCCGGTAGGATACAATCGGTTCTTGATTGAAAATTTCGGTGAGGCCTGTTTGGTTTTGAATGATATGCCAGTGTTTCATAAGGATATTTTTAAGATTTGGCACAGCCGGATTGTAAGTTGTGACGAACGGCAGAATCTCATTTCTCTGTTTAGGTTTAGACCGAAGTGCCTCTGTTCTGTTAGAGAATTTTACTTCTTTGAGAATACTTTTAACGAGTGTTTCTGGGTAGCCTCTGTTATAGAGTCTGAGTTCGAAGTCTCGTTTGTATTTCTCAAAGTTCTCTGAGTCAGAATTGGTTCGTAAGAGGCGGAGTGCTTCTCCTTTGATAAAACCCTTCTTAGTATTAAGAGGGTGACAGGTTGAGAAGTGTGTATACTGAAAGGTCTCGTTTGGTTTGAAATGAGTCCGTATGTCCAAGATTCGTTGAGTTGAAAAACGGGGTCCTTTAAATACTTCGGTATCAAGGAAAACAGCTTTTGTTGATGACAGTTCGAATGTAAATTTTATTGTAGGATGGAAAGCGTTTGCAAAGTCGACGAAATTTCGGACTTCTAAGGCTGGTATATCCCACAGTGAAAAAATGTCATCAATAAATCTCTTCCAGGCAAACGGTTTGAATGGACTAGCCGTTAGAAGTCGTTCTTCTAGATCTGCCATGTAGATCACAGAAAAAGCGACAGCCATTTTAGTTCCCATAGCGATGCCGTGTGTTTGTACGAAATGTTTTTCAGTGAATTTGAAAGAATTTTCTTCCAGTATGAGTCGCATTAATTCCCTTAAGTAAATAACGGGAATTGGAAGGTTTGACCCATAGTGCTTTTCGTACTGAAGGCACACTACATTCATTCCTTCTTCGCGAGGAATATTAGTGTAGAGAGAACTAACATCTAGTGTTGCTAGTAAAGTGTTGTTTGACGTAGGTGTGTTTTCAATGAAATTTATGAAGTCGGTAGTGTCTTTCAAATATGACTTCTGTTTGGTTGCAATGGGTTGTAATAGTGAATCGATAAAGCTAGAAATACGCTCAGTTGGGCCGTTGCTACCGGAAACAATAGGTCTGCCTACCAGGACGTTTTTGTGGATTTTGGTAAGCGTGTAGAATTCCGGTATTCTTGGTTCGTTTTGTGCATTGTTTAACCATTTGTGGGTCATTTTATCAATATGTCCCGAAAGATGAAGGTTGTTAACAACCGTTTTGACTTTTAGGGCCGTTTCTATCACAATAGGCGAAGGGATAGGTTTGTAGAATTTATCGTTTGATAATTGTTGTAAACCTTCCTCTACCTTTTGTGATGTGTCAAGTATGACCGTGGTGGTTCCTTTATCGGCTTTTTTTGAGGTTAAGTTTGCCGTTATTTTTTAATGCGTTTATTGCTGCGCGTTCGCCTGATGAGATGTTATCAGGTTGAGGGTTGAAAACCAGTGAAGCTAATTCAAGCTTAGTTAATTCTAAGTACGTTTCTAATGAAACTGATGGTTGAGGCGGTGGTTGCCACTTAGATTTAACATAGAAGATATGTGGTTTGGTTTTCTTTTCATTGGCGAACATGTATTTTAAACGCATGGTCCTAGCAAACTGATTAAAATCCCTTAAAAGAGATTTGTGAGATTTAGGAACCGGTGGAGTTGGTATGTACTTTAAACCTCGGGAAAGGATGTTAACCTCGTTGTTAGAAAGAGTTTGACTGGAAAGATTTTTTATAAATCTTTCGTTTTTTGCTCTGTTATTGTAGGTTAAGTATTTATTGAGGTTTTTTCGTCTAAGAGAGCGTTTTCGGTTATTCACTTTAGGATTCCCCTTGCGACCCTTTGAGTCAGAGAGAGACACACACGAATAAGGTTCAACTCTGTTTTTATTTATAGCTTCATTTTGAAATTTACATAACATTTTTTGAAGCTCGTGGATTTGATTTTGCATGTTTACAAAGTCAGGTTTAGAGTTCGTGCTATGCTGGTTTGGTCTGGCTCTGGCTTTAGGCCTGTAAACCTTAGGGACTGCTACGCTTGTCTGTTTGGATTCAGGAGGCGAGGATTCCAGTTGCTGTTGGACGGCTACAATGGCCTGGTTATCTGCAACTAGGTTCTTTTCCTGCTGTTGAATCATGAGGTTGACAAGGTCTGATTGTGCTTTACGGCAGATCCGGTTTAGGGCGGTCTGGAATTGTTGGTCGAACCTGAGGTGCGGCTTTGGTCTGTATTGAAGTCCGACGGGACACGTGTTCTTGTTCGCGTGTTCTCTGAGGACTGCAATGGACCGCTTGCATTTGGCTCGTTTGGTCTGGAGGGTGGCTAGGCGATTCCGTAAGTTCTTGTGTAAAGCCTCATTAGGTCTGGACCTCTTAGGGGCTGGTTCGGAAGTGGGAATCTCGTCCTCGTTTCCGCCGTCTGTGTCACAGGATCGTTTGCGCGGTGACTTGATCGGTGAGATCGGTGGCGTCTGGTTGTCTGCCATTTCAGCAAGAGCTTTGATGACTTCGTCATCAGATGGTGTGAGCGCCATTTTGGTCAGAGTTCTGAAAAGAACTGTTTTGAGCTTATTGTCACAAGACCGGTTTCGGATTCCTAAGGAGGGATCCTTCTTCAGTTGCTAAAGCTTGTTTCTTAAGAGCTCTGAACGCGAGCTAGTACAGGTACCAAATGCGGTTTCAAGTCAGCTTTTATAGCATAACGAAGTAAGGAGCAGTTTCCCAAATTGAGACTCGTTTCAAATAACGAGACTCAATTGTCAAAACGAGACACGAAGACTCGATTGTTAAAACGAGACTCAAAGACTCAATGTCAAAACGAGATGCGATTGTATAAACGAGACTCGATTGTCAAAACGAGACTCGATAATCTCAAACATGACTTGTTAATTTAAGGACCCGGGGAGGGGTGGGTAAAAGGGTATTTGTCAAAGATTCACGAGCGCTCGTGTCTAAGTCAATCATCAAATTTTTGCATTCAAAAAAACACCCCTAACTGTCTTTTTTTTCTTTTTACAGAATCAAAATATTCATGTTCAGAATAGAATAGAAGGGATAACGGAACTAAAGTCACAATAGTTATTTACTTTCAGTCGTCAAGAGGGGAGAGGGGGACGTTTTAGAGTAGGGGGTTAATTTTCGCCTCAAATCGTGTTAAAAGCTCAGACATTTACCACAAACACGTGATCCATCTCAGTCAAAGTTGAGTTTATATTTAAGCTGTTATTATTTTTGTTTTCAAATTATGATAAAATATCAAAATGACATAACGCCATTAAAAGCAACAAACTACTGAAAGACGTTCAGCAACAACAATTTATTCTGGTATTTCCATATCTTTAGCACTTTTTTGGATTGATTCTTTAACAATTTATTTTGATATGTCCATATTTTTAACACTGGCTCTTGATTCTTCCTCGGCTTTCTTGCCCTTCTTTCGCTTTCTTGCCCTTCCGTCTTTTTCTTTTTTTCTTCTCTTTGTCTAGATTTTCTTCTATGGACAAAGATAATAAGCAAATTATTATAATAAGCAAATCTCTGTGATGAACCAATTAATTCATTATCATCATCAATTAATAAGTGAATTATGCAGTGAAATATTTTAAAATTAATTGTATATCAAGGAAATATGTTCAAAGTACAGTGTACCTTTTCCCGAGTGACTTTCTCTTTCCCCTTTTGGTTTCTTTGCCTTTGATGGACCTAAATGTTGAAATACTGCATAATTAATATAAACTGTGTTTTATTTGACATTGATTTAACACTATCACTGCTATTCAGTCAACAATGTGTTCACTTTTTTAGGATATAATCAACTTTCTCAAGACTAACATCCTTATAACATCTCCAAGGCAGACATCAGTGGTTGCTGCTTCCAAGCCATATTTGATTTGTTTATATTAGGCAGATACCTTTCTAAGACAAAATAAGATATAACTGGTACCGTAAGGGTGTCTGACTTAGCCTTCTCTGTATTATTGTTTTTTTTTTTCTAAATCAGTTTGATAATGTTTATATTTTACATAAAAAAAAGTATGTCGGATGTCTGGGGTAACATACCTAAGTTTTCTTTGGCTTGAGGCATTTCATCTAGAAAGTTAGGTAGACACAAAATAAAATTATTTATTCACGCTCTGCTCAATGAAATAATGTTGTTAACTGGCTAAATCAAACAAATCTTTTGGCATTATTTAGCATCAAAATGAATTTTCAAATTTGTTACCAGGTAATGTTTCTGACAGGTTGCTGTCACCTGATGGAACTGTTCCTTTAAAAGAAACCTGCATGGGAAAAATGGGTTACCATATAGACTGTTAAAACTCTAATTCATTTATGCATCTGGATAACTAACTATGCGTTGAATTAAATGGGTTAAGACCTATCAGGCCTTGATCCAGTCCCCGCTACACACCCCACACTCCTCCTTCCGGCAACAACTAAAAACTTCCAATGATTTCATTTCATGTGATATGTCATGTGCATACAATTTCTCCAAATACCATATCTTTTGTATTTTTCCATCAATTTCCAAAACAAATGTACAAAACCTAAGAATTTAAGAAGGGGCTTTCCTTATGACGGGAATCAATTAGCAAGGAAGCACAGCAATGGAATAACATTGTAACATTCCAGCATAGTTTTTAATTAAGGCTCCAAAAACATTACAATAATTAATGATATTAAACTGAGGCAGATCCAGAATGTCTTATTAAGGGAGGGGGCATAGTGAATAAGAGGGGAAACCAGAGAAAAAATGTAATTTCGACATTGTTGTGAGAATAGCCTTTTAAACATGCGCATTCCACAAGGAGAATAGTTGGCAAATGTATGCTGGCTTCCAGAATGTACAGTTCCATAAAAAAATCCATATTCCCCGTATGGAAGGTTTTTTTGTTTAGCACCTCCTTCCCCCAGGAAATTCCAGTTTAGCTTCATACTTTGCTTCTAAAATGTTGGCTTTTAAGGCCCCCCTCCCCCTAGGAATTTCCAATGACCTTCCATGGGGTGGGTATGGATTTTTTCTGGAACTACACAATAACAAATTAACATATAATAATAATCTTTTAAATAAACAGACACCCTAACCTGACAATCAAAAATAGATGCCATTTCTTCCTCTACCTGTTGGATAGAATAATGAGAATTTCATATTAAAGATATTAATAATTGATATTTTTTCAAAAACGTATTTCCAAGTGACATTTAATACATTTTACGGAAGAGGGTATTACATAACTTCATTACACGATACAAGATACCTGAAAGGCAGTTTATTTTTTTAATAAGGGGTCTCACAACTCAAGAATTTCTTCATTCTTCAAGTTTGAATGAATTAAACACCGCATTTTTATTCAACTTTGAACCCAAGCAACACTACAGGAAGTATGATTATTCCATGTTACCATTTACTCGCTCTTGGAGGTGAATAGCACAATGACACCTTATTTGTTCATCGTGCCTCTTCAGCTCCTGCCCACTGTGAAGAGTAAAAAAAGGGTACCTTCTCCATGGAGCCAGCCCAATCATAGACCTCCTGCAATGGACAATGGATTAATGTTTAATTTTCTATCCAATATGTTATCAAAGTCAAAGGATTATAACAGTTATTATACATTGTAGTCACTGTCAGTGTCTTCTCATTTGCTATTAGAGTATACTGACAGTTAATGCTGGATATCAGTTCACCTACAAATCTGCTAGCACTGTTAAGTTCTTGTTTGAAAATAATAAATAGTGTGTTTGTCACTATTCTCCTTAAATCAATGAATAATAAAACAATTATCACATGTGGTTTTCATAGTGATATTTGTAATAGGGCCAAGGTCTTGGTGAGCGCTGTCAGCTTACCTTGACCATTATTATTCGGGATACCACAAACCTCATCCAACTGTTTATTATGTTGCAAATGATGGTTTAAATCAACATTAGAAACGTTTTGGGGGCAGGGGGGAGACAGTGTGCAAATGTATCAGGAATTTCAAACAGTAATGAGAAGCATTTACACAATTGCACAATTTACACAATTGCACAATTTTGAAAGCAGCCCCCTAAATACAGTTAGAAAAACAATATTATATTATTAATAATTATAATTATATTATTTATTAATATTCCTACTTGAAAAAATGCATTTTGATCAAAATAGCGTCCTATCCTGTCTCCATTGGGTAGATTTATTACCACATGGAGACCCTCTTTAGGTGCAGGCGTCGTCCGTTTGTTTCTTTCTTCCCTGATAGCTTCCTGTAAAAAGAATTTAAGATCTATGCATAATGTGTAAATTTTGAAAATTTGGATGGCAGGCATCGGATACTTTATACTGCTGTATAAATGTATGTAATTGTATGTAATTAACAATTTTGTTTACTGTATAAGAGCATGTCTTGAATGAATGAATAATTGAATGAATACCTTTAAGTGTTATAGTTGTGTTAATAGAACTACAGTTACAGGTAGATATAGAAAGGAAGATAAGTTGATTTTGAACTAAGCACCCTTAAAAAGGGGGATGAACGGACTGTCAGAGCAAGATTCATTCAACCTATCATCATCATCGTCATCATCGATGCCTCCTTTGTAATAATCTAAGGTTTTTATTTCTATGAAATTAAATCAAATCTAGTGCGTACACTTAATCAAAATATATTGGCAACCCTTATCAAAATGTCATTTGAAATCCAGTGTAAAGCATGTGGCAAACATTACATTGTTAAAGTAGTCAAATATCTGGTTTCATGTATATGTTGTGGTTCAAATTTTTCCTTGGTTTCAAAATGTTCAAACCAATTCAATTTTATTTTGCCTTAGATTCATAACCATATTCTGAGACAAAGGAAAAGAAAAATTAAACTGGTTTAAAAATTTTCAAACCAAAGAAAAATTTGAACCACAACATATACATGGTTTAAAAGGACAGGTTGGAGAATGCTTACATTGGTGATTTGCACATCTTGAATTGGGGCCACTTGCTCTGTAGCTGCAGTTTCCTGATATTTAAATTTACTAGTATTAGTGCCATACACATTGTTAACAATACTGAGATATTTATTGCTAAGGAACATTCCACAACATGACCATATAATTAGAAAAATGAGAACACAATTGTTATAACCATTGTTTTTAACAACCATTTATGTCAGCAGTTATGTCTATACTGCTGTATTTTTTTGTAGTTTTGAATATGTTTTAATGTCAGTGTCACAAACTTTGTCATGTATCACGATTCTCAGATACTTTTGTCTGCTTTTGAGACGTCAATATAAAGTCGTATTGTCGTCTCAAAAACCAGCCTGTGATTGGTTGAAAATTTCTCGCGAAAATTTAATGGGTTCCTTGCGTAGAAATCCAAAATTTAAAATTATCTGCAAAAAAGGGGCAAAAATGTTGATTACTTTGTCAAGTTTGGCAGATAAACGACTCTGTATTCAATGCAACGACCCTTTCTATCGAAAGTTAACGATAAGATGAGTTTAAAAGCTGCTTTTGTTCGTTTGAAAGGTTTGTTTACATTGAGCTATGCTGTGCGTGCGCTATCACGCCATCATAATATTTTGAAAAAAAAAAGTTTTGTGCTAAAACCTCGGCAAGTTTGTTATTTACTCATTTTTTCGACCTTTGTAACTTTAAAAAAATATGTTCCATCAAATTTGTTCTATTTCAATGAGCAATTTATAAGCCCGTCATACGAGGTAGAAGATCTTTTGATTTACAGAGCCAGATATAGTATCTAGCTAGAAGGAAACAGAGATTGATTTGTCTCTGGTGTTTTGAAGAATCTGGTCTCAGCCCAAGTGCAACAGTGTTTTCTATAGAGTAATTTTCGGGAATAATTTTATGACGTTTTAACCTTGTTGTTATGCTTTTCCAAGAAAAGGTTGTTTTAGAACAAAGCCAGAAAAGATGAACAAGTGTCTCGGTTTCTTCTTTACAGAATGAGCATCGTGGATCATCTTTTATACCAATTTTTGTCAGGAAGTCGTTTGTTGGAATTCGTCTGTGCAGGAGTTTGAAATGGAATTCTATGTCTAACATTTTTTGTACATTTGGAGGCCAATAAAAAGGCAGCATCCCACTGGTAATTATCATTGCTACTTACGTTGCAATCATTAAGCCATTTTTGCTGACTTTGTGATGGAGCGGAGGTTTTCATTGTAATAAGTTTGTTATATACAAGTCTACTTGCATTTGATGTTTTTATAAACTTTGTCAAGAGGCTTTCATGTTCAGGGTCGTTGTTAGGTAGGGAATTAAGGTTGCATTTTTTCCGGAGAGTGTTTAGTGCAGAAACTATTCCATAGTAGGCTAGAGGCTTTACGTTTAGATTGTATTTTGTCTTGAACTCAGGTAGAGTAAGGATGTTATTGTTGCAATCTTTTAAGTGTTTGACCTTTCTTATACCTTTCATCTGCCATTCTTTATAAAAAATAGGGCGTCCACCAATTCTGATGAGGGAGTTGTGCCATAAGCTTAACTCTTGAAACTGGCTTTTGGAGGTTACACACTCTTCAAAATTGATTTCTGACCAGATTGAGAGGATTTCTTTTATAAAACTGTCCGATGTCTTAAAAATCTCGTCTGTGTCTTCCTTGTTGAGATTGCCTTTGAAAGGTAAACTGTAGCCAAACTTTTCAAGTTCTAGGTCAAAGAAGAGTTTCCATTTCCCTTTGTTTTCTATATCCAAGTATTTCTTAATCCACGTGGCCTTGAGCGATTTATTGAAAGACTGGATGTCAATCATTTTGAGACCCCCGTCTGAATAGTCATTAATCAGTATGTTTCGTTTGATTTTGTCTCCTTTACCATTCCAAATAAATTTATAAAAAAGTTTGTTTACCTCTTTAATAATATGAACGTTTGTACACAAAGGTGTCAGAATGTAGACGAGTTGGGAGGCGACTAAGCTTTTCAAAACTGTTATTTTTCCAATAAGAGTTAGTCTACGGAGTTTCCAGCAGCTCAATATATTCTGAACTTTTTCTAGTTTTTCTTTATAATTTAAGCTTACCGTTGTTTTAGGATCTAAAACACACCTAGAGTTTTAACTTTAGTTGTTTGCTATTTAAAATTTCGTTCCGGAAGTAGAACTTCATCTTTTCTGCTATTTTTTCCAATCCATAATGCTTCTGTTTTCTTGTTATTGAGTCTGAGACCAGAAACTTTGCTGAAATCATCTAGTAAGTCTATAGAGGCCGTTAGAGATTCTTTTGATCCATCCAATATTAGGGTCGTATCATCTGCATATTGACTTAACTTAATTTCTTGTTGGTTTACATGGATGCCCTTAATGTCTTTGTTCTTCCTGATTGCTTTGGCTAGAATTTCAACTGAGAGAACGAAAAGGTACGGTGATAAGGGGCAGCCTTGCCTAACTCCTCTTTTGATATTGAAAAAGTTGCTTGCCCAGCCGTTATTTAAAACGCAGCTTTCTGCATTGCTGTAAAAGCATTTAACCCATTTTATAATACTCGGACCGAAACCGAAATATTGGAGAGTTTTTAACATAAAAGGCCATTGTAGCGTATCGAATGCTTTTTCAAAGTCTAAAAATAAAAGTAAACCGGGGATGTTTTTCTCTTTAGCAAAACAGATAACGCTATCAATTAGTTGGATGTTTTCTCCTATAAATCTTCCTTTTATGAAACCAGTCTGATCGCTGTTAACTAGATCAGAGAGAACAGCTTTCAAGCGGTTTGCTATTGACTTTGCTGCTATTTTGTAATCGCAATTAAGAAGAGTTAATGCTCCCAACCCTTGAGATAAAAGCAACATAACGAGAATATGTGGGAAAAGGGGTTTGGAAATGAAGTACTCCGACAACAGGTCAGTTTCCTTAGTCACTAAGTCACTAGTCTAGGTAATGAGAGATTGAAACCTCTCTAGGGGGTCAAGGATCCCCCTCTCCTCATCTCCAGGGGTCACAATCCCCTGGGCGATGTCCTTACTCCTCTTCAGGGGTCACAATCCCCTGAGAGAGGTCCTTAGTCAGGGGGTCACAATCCCCCTCTCCTCTCCAGGGGTCACAATCCCCTGAGAGAGGTCCTTAGTCCTAAGGGAGTTTCGACTCATGGTTACCATGGGAACGAAACAGGGGGCTCACTCCCCATTCTGTGAGTCTATGGGGGCCAAGAGTGACCTGTATGGAGCACTTCATCCCAACCCAAATCTTTATTGACAATCTCAGTACAAATAGAATGTTGAGACTAAAGGTTATATTGAACTAGAACTGTGCAGTTCCTGAGAGTAGACAGGCCTCAAGAAGTTCATAAATGTCTTTGATGCAAATAGGCTGCATAAGTCCCAACAGCATTAGCTGCTAACTGTAACATGACATAAAAGAAGATCTGAATACATATGGTGATATATGCGGAGATTAGATATATGGACTATATATGGGGTTTATAAGATGTTAGCTAATCTCCTAAAGTGGATGCAAAGACCCACGCGATTACATAAAGACAGTTCTTAAGTATTCTACCTTTACATAAGTTATATGTACTTGGTGTGTGACGTGCTTAAAGCGTAGGGAGGGTGGGTGGGAAAGTTGCTTGCGTGCTAGCCGCCAAGGAATGAGTAAATTTGAGACTCACGATCAATGCATGTAGGAGATTGATAGTGAGATAAGAACCGGTTTAAACACGCAAAGCCTACGATATGCGTGACTAAGGCACGGAATCATCTGAACTTTAGACCATGAAACCCTACCCGTGTCTTATTACATATCACACACCTTACATGTGATCTCTCAAGGTTGTCACATTAACTTAAATTTATGTTGGCATAAATTGGTCTTTAATGCTCCCAACCCTTGAGATAAAAGCAACATAACGAGAATATGTGGGAAAAGGGGTTTGGAAATGAAGTACTCCGACAACAGGTCAGTTTCCTTAGTCACTAAGTCACTAGTCTAGGTAATGAGAGATTGAAACCTCTCTAGGGGGTCAAGGATCCCCCTCTCCTCATCTCCAGGGGTCACAATCCCCTGGGCGATGTCCTTACTCCTCTTCAGGGGTCACAATCCCCTGAGAGAGGTCCTTAGTCAGGGGGTCACAATCCCCCGAGAGAGGTCCTTAGTCCAAAGGGAGTTTCGACTCATGGTTACCATGGGAACGAAACAGGGGGCTCACTCCCCATTCTGTGAGTCTATGGGGGCCAAGAGTGACCTGTATGAAGCACTTCATCCCCACAAATACACAAAGTGTATTCCCCATAGACGAAACAAAAACCTATTGTAGTAATAAAACCCCCAGAATTCCCACTTAGTTAAATGTATCATCCAATAACTGACGTGAAACCCCAAAGAGAAGGGAAGGTGGGCATCGGACGTATCTTTCGTAGCAGTCTGAGTATGTGAGACAGTATAATGTTCTCCAGCTAGCAATATCTGGAGAGGCAGAAAGCTAGGTTCTAAGGAACTTTAAGAAAGGTTTGAGCTTGGCTGTCTACCGGAAAAGGGTCGGTTTTGCACTTTTTTATGACAACCTTGACAAAAGTAGGTTGCACAGATGTGGTTGGGATGAGATGTCAGATCTGGTGGGGTGGGATTAGTGTCTTATAATACCATTATGCCCCAAGTATATACTTAGGGACCACAAACTTTCAAAATAATCCTGGCTAATCTACCAAGTAGAAAAATCCCATGTACAAAGTTCACACGGAAGCTTTGGAATAAATGCGGTTACTTACAGAGAAACCGCTCTACGTTCAAAAAAAAAGAAGGGATCACTATGTTCACGGAGCTAGCGGGAGAACAGGTTAGGTGTACCAAGTGAAACTCGCTGGCTGAAATACGGAAATTTATGTTCGCTCAACAAAATTGAAATTCTTGGTGGCATGGTCACTGTTGTAAACTATAAAGTTCCAGCTTGTATGTGCCAGCCCCTCAGTGCTGTTGGGAGATGTCCACCAGATAACAAGGACCAGACTTTAGAATTGTTGACCTCATGAGCAGACTGATGGATGGCACACGCTTGCAAACAAAAAATAGTATTAGGCATTGTGAGATAACAGGGGTATGACAAAAAGCACCAAATGAATGAGGTTAATGACGTTCCAGGTGAAATCATGGTTAGCTGCAATTTCTTTTCTGTTTGGATCCAGCAGTCCTCCCCGGCACTTATGAACGCCCGTTTTACCCACTGCTGTTGCCGTTTTCAGTGACTAAAATATAGATGGCTGCATCACGGTGTTCCTAATTTGTTTGCTTTATCATTGCTAGGGTCTCGTGACAATGTAAGTTTTATGCTATTTCAGATTTATAGAAGATTGAGTGAGCTTATGTTTGAATCGCAACATCTTTTTACATCTGTGCTGCTAGCCTGTACTCTCTCTATGTCAAATATTCAATGTTAGTCGTTTGACTCCAGTTGAATTTTTTCGCAAATTCCGCGTATTTGGGAACCGGAATACGTCATTGTAGAAATTGCAGCGCAGCTGTCACACTGTTTCTTTCGTACTACAACAAAATAACAAGCAAAGTGTTTGAGAGTTAATTGCACTCTCAAGTGGCGGCTAAGGGTGAACAAAAGATTTAGCTGGGAATAAAATAGACATCCGCTGTTATTAATAAACAAACATATCGAACGCAATGTTTTAAGCCGCTTTGTGACCCCGGGACGCATAAAGTCCAAATCGCCAGTGACTAACTAAGAACAAGCGTGAACTGAAGACAAATAATATGTAGGTAAAGAGATGAAAACGAAAGCGAAGAATCACGAAGAAAACCGGCGGGACATAGAAAGAGCATGATATGAATGTACGTAAGGGCGAGTGTCGAGCTATGCAGTGGAAAAACAAACGTGTTGACATTACTAGAGTGCCACGCTGCTGGTAGAAGATGGCGTACGCGAAAGCAGAAAGGTCAAATAACACTGACAAAAGATCAATAGGAAAAGAAAAAGAAACATAACATAATAACAAAATTAAAACATATAAAGGCACAGGACCTGGCTTTCGAGGAAATTGACCATGTCATCTTGAAGAGCTGGAATGGGAAGGCGATAATCCAGAATGTTTTGGTAATAGTATGGCCTCGGGGACATCGTGTTCATCCACGATCGTGCCGATTAACTGAGCCAGGGCCGCCGGGTTTGAAGCCGGATTCTGGCGAACGCCCCTTTTAATTCTTGTTCGCCATCATTGTCATTGTGTTTTCTGCTTGGGTTGTGGGCATCCTTTTTTGGCAGAGTCGGCTGATTAAGCGCTGCGTGTTCGAGGCTGTGAGTACATCCGCGTGAATTGAGCTAAGACGTACAGATAAACTGCTTGCGCGACCCAGGAATTGGTGGGTTAATTTGAGCCAGTACGAGACGGAGGGCTTAGTTACTTAGGCCCGAAAACTTCCATTTTGAACTCTGAGCAATCTTGATCTTGCTGCGGGGAAACTTGCAGCCTTCTCGAAAAAATTATTGATGCTCTGTGCGAAGCGATGGAAGAAGTTGCTTGCGTGCTAGCCGCCAAGGAATGAGTAAATTTGAGACTCACGATCAATGCATGTAGGAGATTGATAGTGAGATAAGAACGGGTTTAAACACGCAAAGCCTACGATATGCGTGACTAAGGCACGGAATCATCTGAACTTTAGACCATGAAATCCTACCCGTGTCTTATTACATATCACACACCTTACATGTGATCTCTCAAGGTTGTCACATTAACTTAAATTTATGTTGGCATAAATTGGTCTTCAAAGGTCTCCAGTTTTTAATGTAGTATGGCTCTGCGTCTTTCTTGGGAATGACTTTGATTATTCCTCTTCTCTGTGTGATTGAGAATTGACCTGTTTTGTATGAATAGTTCAGGGGCACCCAACGAGGGTTTTCTCCCAAATGCTTTAGAATGATGTTTTAGGGTATCAGGACTGCTTTTAAAGCTCTGCAAATGAATTCTAAGCTGTCCTATGAAACTTTTATCTGTTCGGTCGCTCTAGGAGAACTAAACTCTTCTCGAATTTGTTAAGGATTTTCTATATAATTTCCGAAAATGTCAGCTCTTTATTGAAGGTTCACGAAAATGCGAGGCTATCTAGTAATCCATTCTGGCAGCCGAAAATTTTAGGGATTTTTTTTTTTTTCGGTTGAAGAAAATAAGCGGGTTTTCCGAAAAATCTAGGGATTGTAATGGCGTCATCGAATGTTCTAGGGCCATGGACATCTCTTGCGAAAATTCTAGGCGTTTAATACCACAGTAGTATATTTAAGATTTTTCTTTTTGTTTCCGTTACAAACCAAAAACAGAAAGAATCCCACCCGCGTTAGCAATGGAAACGCTCGCTGTTACAGCCTAAATTCTACAAAGAAAGCAAAGAAAGTGCTAGTACGTGTAGAAACAGTGCTAGGGCTAAACTGGTCATAATTCCAGAAAATTCCAGGATCAAGGTTAAAAAATTCGACTTTCGAAAATCTTAGATGTATAGAAAGGCCACATCGAACGTTTTAGCCGTTCTTGAGTCACCGAAATTTCTAGGCAACCTATGCCTCCCCGAACAGATATTTGACAGAAAACCGTCGGTGGGTGCCCCTGATAGTTGAGTGCCTTAATCAATGTAGCAGATATATCCTTCCAAAATATTCTATAAAACTCGGCCGGTAATCCATCGGATCCTGGAGTTTTTCCAGACTCCATAGCAGTGAGAGCCGCAAGGCATTCTTTTTCAGTTAACAAACCCTCGCACGATCTTTGTTCTTCCTCTTTTAAGATGGTGTCATTTTCGTACTTAAAGAATTGAGACGTGTTACATGAATTGTTTGTGTTGAGATTGGATGCATAGAGGTTCGTGTAGAAAGATTCACATTCAGAGAGTATATTCTTATTTGAGGCGACAAAATCATTTCCATTGATTTTAAGTTGGCTAATAGTCCTTTGCTTATAGTGTCTTTTTTCTAGATTGAGGAAATATTTCGTATTTTTTTCTCCTTCGTTGTACCATTTGGTTTTTGATCTCAGTATTGCTCCTTTGGTTCGGAATTCAATTATTTTCTCTAGCTGGCTTCTTTGTTCATTAAGTTGTTCCATGAGATCTGAATTTTGCGTTCCACTGATACTGTTGTTATCATTCTCCTTTTCCAATCTGGAAATTGATCGTTATAATTCCGCTTCACAAAAACTGACCTTATAAAGCTGTTGGAGGTTGCTACGAAAAACCAACTTTTCCAATTTGAAGGAAATTTGTACGAGCAAGTGGATGGGGTTGCCATGGGCTCTCCCCTCAGACCACTTATGGCAAATGTGTGTATGTGCCATATTGAAGAAAAATTGGAAAACCAAAACAAGATGCCTGCTTTCTATAAGCGCTATGTCGATGACACCCTCGGCAAAATGCCCGATGTTTCATCTGCCTCTGAATTCTTGTCAACACTCAATGGAATCCACCCCTCACTCAGTTTCACAATGGAACTCGAAAACAATGGCAAACTTCCCTTTCTTGGAATGGTGATTACCAGAAATAGTCCCCGATTAGACACGAAGGTCTATGTGAAACCAACTGATACTGGACTTTTACTGCATTACCAAAGCCATGTCGACGTAACGTATAAACATTCCCTGCTGAAGACAATGCTAAACCGTGCATTTAAACTGTCCTCGAATTGGCAGTTGTTCCATCATGAATGCGAACGTCTAAAAGCAGTTTTTGCTCGCCTGCATTATCCTGAAACTCTCGTAGAGAATACCATCAGACACTTTATCGAAATGAAAGTTACTGAGAATGTATGTACTAAACAACAAGTATCCGATGAACATGATGCTCCTAATGAAAATAAATAAGAGGTTAATTCGGTCCCTCCTATACTACTCTCTTGCATCCTTCCAATTCGGTCTGTTGGCTTCCGCCCGTTTCATTGGCCTAACAAAGCAAACAAGGGTAAAATATATGTTATTAAAAGTCTAGAGAATTGCAGTACACATGATTTGACATTGTATAGTGATATAAAAACTGAAATACTGCACAATAATATATGAGTAAGTTTGTATGTATGTTTGAATTTGTTGACCAGGATTAAATACAAGTAACAAGGCTTGGTGCCAGTGTAACTCACTCCTCCCCTACACTTTACTGTTCTTGGTCCCTAGGGCAGGGATTTTTTTAAAAAAATTTGATCAAACCCTCTCACATATGCCCCACCCCCACCTGTGGCCCAAATTAGTTGTGAAAACTAAATTCATTGACACATTAATAAAGTCTTTATTTATTATTTATTTATTACCTCCCCTATCATTATAAATGAACATGTAGTTGAAATCATTAATTTGAGTTAAATACCTGAACTTCAAAATGCACAATTTTCATAATTGTGGTGCAGAGCATTGTGTATGCTCCATATTTGGCAGAGTGGCCAATTGAGTCAAAACGACCATCGCCTGTCCACACCACATCCTTCATTGTCTTTAACGTACTAGCAAGGTTGACCCTGTACAGCTCCCAGTAATGGAGGACAGTTGGGAAGATGAAACTCCTTTGATGCCTGGAGTATATCCTTGCAGCATATACAGAAAGGCCCATGTGGCGGAAAATAAGCAAAGTTGTACTCACAGAGGCACCAGCCATTAAAATGGCAAAACTTAAAAGTAAATTTCCAATTGGCAATTTTCCAGGAGTCACAGGCTGTGATTGCCAGTCAAATGTTTGCCTACACTTTAGGCAATGTTGTTTAATTGAAACCATTGTTCCAAGGCTTTTCACTGTCGCTGTTGGCCCAGCCTCCTTACAATGAATGCAAAACATTGTGAATAGGCCCAGGAGTTTCCAGTAAAACACAATGAACTTTGGTTGCTTGTACTCTGGCAAACTAGAATCAACCCTACAAAGTGTAAAAAAAAGAGAGAATAACTTTTACAATTCTAATAATAACGCAACCTGTTATAAATAAGTCAATTTAATTACTCTGACTCATATTATATGTGACCCTCCACAGGATTTCATGTACTAAGGTGATGACACGCACACGGTACGTTAGCACGCTGTGACACGACACGCTAATCGTGTCAAGGGTTCTGATATGCGCATATTTAAAAAGGAAAACAAAGGTTACCGTGTTCCGTGTTAGTCACTATTGTTCTACCTGCTTAACACGCAAAAGCTTTGTTTTCTTGACACGGTAAAGCTTTGTTATCTTGACACGGTAAAGTTTTCTTTCCTTGACATAGTAAAGCTCTGACACGGTACACTGCTTTGGCTTCCCCGGCATGCTAAATAATTTTTCTCGTAGTAATATCACGATAATCGCTGGCAGCCGATATGACAGAAGTGAAATTCAGTTTGACAACGTGTTGATTTTCTAACAAAAACTACAGTCAACCAGTGAGCATAATGAAGATCAGTGGTCTGATTGAAACATGTTCGTTTTGGCTATTCGTACGGCACCCGTACGCGGACTTCGATTTGCTATTCGTACGGGAGTCCAAAACTTTCGACAATTTTCGATGTTATTCTTCACTTTTGTTGGTCCACAATATTATATGTTTTACGAAGCGCTTCTGGCAAGCGATGTTGATTTGGCTCAGACTAATTTACTGAGTCACTGTATACTACGCGAGCGACTCATTTCGTGACACTTGGAAATTTTTCGCGCCAAAGAATACTCCCGTACGGCCAACTTCGATTTGTTTTCGTACGGAAGTCCAAAATTTTCGACAATTTTCGATTTTATTTCTCACTTCTGTTGGTCCACAATATTAAATGTTTGTTTAGTTTTACGAAGCGCTTCTGTTAAGCGATGTTGATTTGGCTCAGACTAATTTACTGAGTGTCTGTATACTACGCGAGCGACTCATTTCGTGACACATAATTTTTTCGCGTCAAAGAATACTCCCGTACGGCCAACTTCGATTTGTTATGTTATTCGTACGAAAGTCCAAAACTTTCTACAATTTTCGATATTATCTTCACTTTTGTTGCGGACAAGCTAGATGTTTTATGAAATTGTTGCGTTGCGACGCGTTGTCGACCCGAAAGGTTCAAATTACAGAAAGCTCAAATTACGTTTGACGTATGCAAATTAAATAATGCGTGATTTTCACCTGCGAACGACAGGTATGTTTACAATAGCCTCTGTTTTCTACGCAAAGAAACCTGCTTTCCCGGGCCTGCTTTCAAAGTATGCGACGGCAAACGGCAGGCAACAAGCTTGTATTTGTTTTAGTTTCATTCAAGATTTATTTTAGAAACAACAGGCCGAATGTCCGTCGAAAGTTTCGATCACAAAAGCGCGACTATTTCACACAGGACTCAGGGCCGCTTGTTTACGTGAATTAAACTCCTTTACACGTGGTTGTTTTTTCCACAGTTATTGGATTTTAACGGTGGCTTCGGCGATTGTAAACAGTTAAGTAAGGAAAGGTTACTGAAAGATATTATTGGAAAGCGACAATTAGGATCACTTTCTACAGCCATAAACAGCTTCAAACTCGATCACTATGAAGCCATTATCTAGAAAGAACCGTCCAAAATGTCCAACCTCGGGAAACTCTGAGGGCAGGCAACACTTGGTAATCACACTCCAACCTTCTCTCTGAAACTTAAAAAAAAATCCTTTTGCACGCAGAGTGCATTCACGCACGGTAAGTGTGTTTTTGCACGGTAAGTGTGCGTTCGCACGGTAATCGTGTGTTGTTCGCACGGTAGTTTTTGTTGTCGAATGCTGACACGGTTCATTATTTACCTCTTTTGTTTCTTTTGTATTGCGTAAAACAAAATAAAATTTTAATGAGGCTGAAGTGCACGGCACGGTTATCGTGTTAAATTTCTATCTTTTGTTTTACCGTGCTAACGTACCGTGTGCGTGTCATCACCTTAGTACATGGAATCCTGTGGAGGGTCACATATACCATACAAGTTTCTAAGGTTTTGTTTTGCAAGACTGAAAAAAAATTATGATTGTTGACTTGTTTATACAGAGTTTTTATATATTTTTTTTTAAATTTGAGAACCTGTATCAATCTTTATATTTTTTACAATTTTTAAAATCATATTTTTTTTGTATACTGTAGGTCAGTCTCCCCAAATACATGTAGTAGGGCACATCGAACCTGGGATGAGAAATCTTTTCAGCTTCAAATGCGCTGTATCCTTATGCTGGATCGTTGAGAAGCAGCTTTCTTCGAAGTGCGCTGAGCAAAGACACGCGTGCTTGTTAACCGGTTCATTGAAGTCTGAGCGGTGTCGCTGCACAAATCTAACCCATAAGGATGTCACTTTCGCATCATTAGGAAACTTGTGCAACGTCATTTTTATTTATGTTTTTCCCTCTGGGCTTCTCTTATAAACATAATAAACTGAGTGCTGTATTGACTGAGCTTGTTTACTGACCAACAATATTTTTACTCTCACTCAAAGGTTTGGAGTCGTCTAAAAGCGAACCGACAAGTTGTTCTATGGACGAACCAACAACCTCCGGTCCTAAATCCGAAAGATCGTTCGTACCGACCTCCAGAATGACTATATCAGGAGCAAGATGACTAACCACGTGGAGGTCATAGAGATGAAGCTTTTGAACGGTACGACCGCCAACGCCGAACAGATGCGTCGTAGCGGTGCCCTCAAGGTTGAAATTGCTATCCGCACGAGCGTCGAAACCAGCTTTTAAGTCGCATTGAAGCCGTTTCACGAATGAATGCCCCAAAATAAGGACTTTCGGAACGGCGCTTGGCATGCTTGCTATGTGGACAAACACGTGTGAAATTCAACTCGCGAAAGAATTATGCGCTCTTAACCGAAACCGTAACGAAAACAGGGTCCAAAGACAATCTCACTAAAAGAATACCCCAAAAGAGGAGAAAGGGGGGTCAAAAGCAGAAAAAATATTGCTTACCTTACCTTCGCAGTTCAAGTAAATGTCCTCACTCGATGAAAAATTTTGAGTGAATGCACAACCACATTCGCGAGGTTACCCAGCAAGTACTTTGTCTAGAGCGGATGCAATGCATTGACCATCTCCTCCACCCTTTTTCCAGTGTCACGCATTATTACATGACTGTAACAAAACTAGCAATAAGCCCAGTGGGACAAAACATAAAAATCCTATTCGCAAGCAAATATTTTATTTAATTTTTTTTTATTTTGCCACACACAATGAATTACAAGCAGAATAAAAACGATAATACATAAATAGGTTAATTAATATTAAATTTAAAATTTATACATAACTTGGGAGGAGTGACTGTGGCGGGGAA
>JAJLRJ010000001.1:33092398-33144898 GCA_024195265.1 Dendrophyllia cribrosa
ATCACACAGTATCACAAGGTATCACACAGTATCGCAAGGTATCACACAGTATCGCAAGGTATCACACAGTATGGCAAGGTATCACAATATCACAAGGTATCGCACAGTATTACATGGTATCACACAGTATCATAAGGTATCACACAGTATCACAAGGTATCGCAAGGTATCACACAGTTTCACAAGGTATCACACAGTATCGCAAGGTATCACACAGTATCGCAAGGTATCACAGTATCACAAGGTATCGCACAGTATCGCACAGTATCACACAGTATCACAAGGTATTGCACAGTATCGCACCGTATCACACAGTATCACAAGGTATCACACAGTATCACAAGGTATCACAAGGTATCACAGTATTGCAAGGTATCACACAGTATCGCAAGGTATCACACAGTATCGCAAGGTATCACAGTATTGCAAGGTATCACACAGTATCGCAAGGTATCACAAGGTATCACACAGTATCGCAAGGTATCACAAGGTATCACACAGTATCACAACGTATCGCAAGGTATCACACAGTATCGCAAGGTATCACAGTATCGCAAGGTATTACACAGTATCACATAGTATCACAAGGTATCGCAAGGTATCACGGTATCACACAGTATCGCAAGGTATCACACAGTATCACAAGGTATCACACAGTATCGCAAGGTATCACACAGTATCGCAAGGTATCACACAGTATCGCAAGGTATCACACAGTATCACAAGGTATCACACAGTATCGCAAGGTATCACACAGTATCGCAAGGTATCGCACAGTATCGCAAGGTATCGCACAGTATCGCAAGGTATCACACAGTATCACAAGGTATCACACAGTATCACAAGGTATCACAAGGTATCACACAGTATTGCAAGGTATCACACAGTATCGCAAGGTATCGCACAGTATCGCAAGGTATCACACAGTATCGCAAGGTATCACAGTATCGCAAGGTATTACACAGTATTGCAAGGTATCACATAGTATCACAAGGTATTACACAGTATCACAAAGTATTACACAGTATCGCAAGGCATCACAAAGTATCACAGTATCAAAAGGTATCACACAGTATCACGAGGTATCACACAGTATCACATAGTATCACACAGTATCACAAGGTATCGCAGGGTAGCACAAGGTACCACACAGTATCACAAGGTATCACACAGTAACACAAGGTGTCGCACAGTATCACAAGGTATCACACAGTATCGCAAGGTATCACACAGTATCACAAGGTATCACACAGTATCACAAGGTATCACACAGTATTGCAAGGTATCACACGGTATCACAAGGTATCACAAGGTATCGCACAGTATTACATGGTATCACACAGTATCATAAGGTATCACACAGCATCACAAGGTATCACAAGGTATCACACAGTATCACAAGGTATCACACAGTATCACAAGGTATCACAGTATCGCAAGGTATCACAAGGTATCACACAGTATCACAAGGTATCACACAGTATTGCAAGGTATCACACAGTATCACAAGGTATCCCACTGTATCACAAGGTATCACACAGTATCACAAGGTATTACACAGTATCGCAAGGTATCACATAGTATCACAAGGTATTACACAGTATCGCAAGGTATGACATAGTATCACATAGTATCACAAGGTATAGCAAGGTATCACAAGGCATCACACAGTATCGCAAGGCATCACACAGTATTGCAAGGCATCACACAGTATCACATAGTATCACACGGTATCACACAGTATCGCAAGGTATCACAGTATCGCAAGGTATCACACAGTATCGCAAGGTATCACACAGTATCGCAAGGTATCACACAGTATCGCAAGGTATCGCAAGGTATCACACAGTATCGCAAGGTATCACACAGTATCGCAAGGTATCACAGTATCGCAAGGTATCACATAGTATCACAAGGTATCACACAGTATCACAAGGTATCACACAGTATCACAAGGTATCACACAGTATCACAAGGTATTACACAGTATCGCAAGGTATCACAAGGTATTGCAAGGTATCACACAGTATCACAAGGTATCACAAGGTATCACACAGTATCACAAGGTATCGCAAGGTATCACACAGTATCACAAGGTATCGCAAGGTATCACAAGGTATCACACAGTATTGCAAGGCATCACACAGTATCACATAGTATCACACGGTATCACACGGTATCACACAGTATCGCAAGGTATCACACGGTATCACACAGTATCGCAAGGTATCACACAGTATCGCAAGGTATCACACAGTATCGCAAGGTATCACAAGGTATCGCAAAGTATCACAAGGTATCGCACAGTATCACAAGGTATCGCACAGTATCACAAGGTATCACACAGTATCACAAGGTATCACACAGTATCACGAGGTATCACAAAGTATCACATAGTATCACACAGTATCACAAGGTATCACACAGTATCACAAGGTATCACAAGGTATCACACAGTATCACAAGGTATTACACAGTATCGCAAGGTATCACAAGGTATTGCAAGGTATCACACAGTATCACAAGGTATCACACAGTATCACAAGGTATCGCAAGGTATCACACAGTATCACAAGGTATCACAAGGTATCAAACACTCAGTAATTTAAAGTTAATTTCAAATTAAAACGTTGAACTGCACTTAAGTCAATTTAACTACTTTATGGTATCCAGCAAATGAAGGGCTACAACGTGACCAAAAAGGGCTGTGTCATGTGCGAGATTAAAAGAATTTATTAACCGGGAATGTTCACATAACACCGAAAATACGTATCTCAAAAAGAAAAATATTACAAACGAAAAAAAGAATAATGTGAAAACGACACCTAAAACTATGGTCAACTCTCGCTGATACGGACACCCTCGGGACTACAGTACCTGTTCCAGAGCCTTTTCCACACGACAGGGAGCATTGAAAGCGTTCTATTTACAAACAGAACGGAACTTACCGAAACGCTAAAATACAAAACAAAGATGACAATAAAAAATACTAGTACAGTTGCGATGTTCCAATAATTGTCATTATAACTATTTTTCTTAAAAAATAGTCAGGGAGCATATGTATTCCCGTAGGCTTTTGATGAAGAAAGCAGGCAACTAGGCTAGTTATGTTCTTTGGAGCCTTAGGAACCAGAAAAACTTTGTTGCCAATCTTGAAAATCGCCGGGAGGGTACTTAAGAGATGTTTCAAAATGACCCATGGATTCCAGCATGGAAACGAGGCTGAAAACCTAAAAGAGGTCATGAATTCTCCCCAAATCAAAGAAACACGCCCAAACTTGGCAGAAATATCAAGCTAGGTGATCTGAATCCAACACATTGGGTTTTGCTATTAAGGGGGTTCACGTGATCACTCTAGCATGGAAACGAGGTTGCAAACTTAAAGAGGTGATAAATTCTCCCAAATCAAGGAAACATGCCCAAACTTGGCAGAAATATCAAGCTATGTGTTCTGAATCCAACACATTAGCATATCAAACTTTGCCTATTGTTATGGTTTAAATTTTTTAAGACAATGGCCCTTTTGTTGTCCGTCCTTAGGGATTTCTCTGTCCTGTTTCGCGAAATTGCACTCTGATCAAATCGGATTCAATCGGCAAACTGTCGATGATGACAATTTGTTCCCAACTGTACCCTAGTTGGGAAAACAATGACATACCAACAGGGGGTAGGTTTGTAAATGTCAAAAGTACGCCACACAGTGTTTGACTAAACTATTGTCATACCTCGCGCGCGTGGACCACATGCGTAATTTAGCTTGTGGTATTTCTCCGTAAGCTTATTTCTTGATGTTTTTGCGAGCAAGCGGCCGTGAGCAGCCGAGTTGTGGCAATTAGAATGGCGGCTTGTCGCTAATGAGAAAAGTCTAGGGACGCTTTATGTCAGTTATGCGGTGCACGCTTTAAATTTGCTTTGTGCTTTGAAATTAACTTCTATTTGAATTTACTTCGTGCATGGCTTTACAAACAAAGGCGCAAGGACCGACGAAAACAATACATGTATACGAATAAACAAAAACAGCACTGCGGTAAATAAAAAATGCGCCTTTTGCAGCTTTTTATGTTTCAATCATTTTGCATTTAGGCTGGCAAGCCAGAAGGATGTGAAAAAAGATAAACGGGCCGCTATTGAAGGCTAAAACAAAAGGTTGATTTTCGCACCTTTTCACATTTTAGTGATTTTACGGGTTTCGATCGAGGGGCCACAAAGTTATCAAACAAAAATCTTAACAGTCGTCATCCAGTGAGTTTAAAAAATACTGGTTTGGAATTTGTTGCACAAACGCCGTTTTTCGCACGACGAGTCCCTACCTTGCTCGCGCTTACGGTTTAAATTTTTTTTATCATTGCCCACGCGAGGCCGTTTAAAAATAACGGGGGCGGGCCATACACTGATGTTGAGGGTATTGTTCTGCAGTTGAAAAGCTCATAAGTTTTCTAAATAATGCTTGTATAAAAGCCACGTAAAAGCAAGTCATAATCACTTTTTACAATCTCCGATTGAGAGAAGAACTAAGCAACATGAGTTTTTATGAAGTATCGAAGGTGCTGGATAAGCGTACAGACGCTCACAATCGCGTTCAGTACCTCATTCGCTGGCGTGGCTATGGAAAAAAGTTCGATAGCTGGGTGGATGAAAATGACACCAACGAACGCCTAAAACAAGTGTTCAGGACACGCCACCAAGGATCTCCAGGCTTGCTGCAGACCTTAGCTGTTTTAGTCGCAGACAAGCTGAACATGAAGAAGTCACCAGCAACTAGCATCGTGAGACGGGCGTCCGTTACCATGCCGATGGATGTCGAGACCTTCAGAACGTTGTTCAGTGGACTTCCTTCCGCGCCAAATCTCTTGCGAGCGACGAAGTTTTCTGTGCCCATTCATGAGCTTGACACCATAATGGCTGCCAGATGGTCTTTAAACACATTCAAAACCTCCACGACTTGTCGGTTGCAGCCCGGCAAGCCTGTGGAGATTGCTCTCTTAGAGCACAAGAAAGTGTTTTTTGATCATTCGGGATGTTTGCGTTGCCAAGGCTGGGATGGAGCGCCCGTCGCTTGCAAAGATGTGGTGCGGAAAGTCGTGTACGCTTCAACTCTTCTGAAGGTCTCCTTTTACCGTGAGCGGAACAAGCCAGCCGAGCGGAAGCCCAGGGAGCGCATGCGACTAACTTGGGCGAAGCCCAGATCAGTCGCCAAGTAGACAACAGTGACCTACCGCTGGGTAGTAATCACTTCAACAAACGGCTCTTTTAGGAGCCACCAAAAATAAGAAAGCAATGACCAACTGTAATGTGTGATACTCTTTTATTGCGCCTTAAATACTTTTTACCAACTCTTTTTTAGTTTCATTACTTGCCTAAAAAAAAAACATGAAAGCTCGAACGCCCTTGATTTCTACTGATAAATCCACACTCCTTTGTCAGATCGCGTTTGTTTGCATCACCGAAATAATCATACTGGAAAAAGGCTAAATTTAGTGATTTTTAACATTCAGTCGCCCCTGATGAACTCTCCTTGCGTCTCGATCATATAATTTACTGGAACCTGCTACCGTGCTCTCATGGAAATTTATAAAGGCTCTTTTCAATTTGCCTTTAAATTATGTAACATCGGAACTTTGAAATTTGACGCCAATACTTGTAACTTCTTTTGTGGTGTCACTGTCAAGAGCGCTAGCGTGGTCAGGTCATCAATCATGCAAGAAGCGGGCCACGAGGCTTGGTAAGTGATAAATGCACCCGTATTTAGTACTTTTGCCTGCGTCCTTTCGGCGTGTGTAAACACGAAAATATTCCTAAGTCAAGCAGCACATCATCGCTTGTAGTATAAGCTAGTAAATCCGCCGATGGTTCAATGAAATGAGCTAAATTTATTCTCGACATGTAAGTAGCAAATATTTTCAGCTGACGGATGATACATGACAGCAAAAAGTATTATAGTATTATAAGTATTATAATTTTATTATATTGTAGTATGGTGACGGACTACAAAATATACCTCAACTCGTGTTCAATCACTGTATTTATCATAGGTGCTAACAAAAAATTTAGAACTTAAGTCTGCATTAACCCTCAGTGCTGATGTACTACTGCTTTTCACTGTCTGCACCAAAGTTCACAAGTAAAAAGGCCAGTCTAGACCTTCCTCTCCTCTTAGATTTAGCCTCTTGAATTGCCCAAAACTCGTATTTACATCACTAGTGAACTAGTTCCTGTTCCAGGATGCTCTGGAGTTAACCAAGGTAAATTCCTTCTCCTAAACCTAACTAAATGGCAGTGATAAAAATGAAAAAAAGGTTTAAGATTTGACAAGCTAATTGATAAGATTTTATAATTTATTAAAAATTTATTAAATTATTTCTCAATTCAATCACAGGAGTTAAACGAAAAAGAGAACCAACAGGTAACTAAGAAATATATAACTTTGCAATGTGGAGATTGATCTTAGTTTCAAAAAATAAAAAAATGCAAGTATTTATTTAATAGATACATATTTTTAATTTTTTTAATTAGAAAATGCTCCGCAACTAACACCTATACTATGGGGCTTAGGCTTCATTGGTGGCCCAACACAGGAAGGGGAACAATCAGACCCCGGTGAAGAGTGGTCTGGCTACCATTCAGCAGAGACTGAAATAATAACAGACTCTGTAGATGATCTTTTCTTTCTAGATGGTGAGTTAGCAACTAACTGTCAGTGTAAATAATGTTTTATAATAAAGTTCAGATTTTAAGCAATTATTTCAAAATAATTTTGTCACACTTTTCTTTCCTTGTTGATAACGACTGGCATTTTACATTTTCAGAAGTAAATAATATAAACAGACAAAGACAGGAAGTGGAGCAGGAGGAAGAGGAAGAGGGAGAAATGGTGCAGTGGATGGAGAGGAGCAGGTGGAGCAAGTAGAGGAATTTGAGATTGATGAGGAGGAAGAGTATGAGGGAGACGAAGAGGACGACGAAGAGGATGACGAAGAGGATGACAACGACGACGATGATGATGATGATGATGAGAAGGAGGAGGAGGTGATGGATAGGGGAGGAGAAGGTAAGGTTTAACATTGAAGCTGAATGACAAATTTCTCTTGGAATTTGGCTGACTTTTCTCTTTTTTTGTCTTTCAATTAGAACTCAATCATGGACCTGTGTGTGATATGTCTCACAAGGTCCAGAAATGCCTGCTTTTTACATGGAGGCACAGGCCATCAAGTGTGCTGCTACGAATGCGCCACAAGATTGAAAAATGAAAGAAAAAGTGTCCTGTGTGCCGGAAGAAAATCAAAATGGTGGTTAAAATTTTTTTCTAGTTTCTGTATTTAAAGGCCCAGTATCACCCAAAATGCATTGCGTGCCCAAAGCCTCAACGATTGAATTTAACGCAGTCGAAAATTCCCAAAAGAGCCAATCACGAGCGAGCTCGTCATTTGAAAACAAAAACAACCGACCGCAAAGCCGAATGGGTGATACTGGGCCTTTAATTAGAGGCCTTATATCATATTAGTATAACTGTTCAGGTGATTATGGAGATGCATGCACTCTGGTTGGTCATGTATTGACACTAGTTTATGTGATTTCTTGATGTTATTTTAGTAAGCATCAAATGAAATGAATAAAATCAATAGTTGCTATGATTATCACCTGAGCAATTACTAATTAAAAACAGTTATTCTCCTCAGGTGGCGTATATTGGAGGATAATACCCAAGTCTGAAAGTTAAACCAAGGGGGTTATCCTTCAACATACCAGCAAGCCAGGAAGAGGTTTATTAATAAACATTTGATATAATAAACATTATGTATAAAACTTTTTAATTTTTAAACATAAGTTTAAAAGATAACACAGTGTTCATTACTTTTGCGAATTTGGTGGATCCTAAAGGAGCCGTTTGATTTAAAGTGTTGATGCTCCCAATCTGGCTTTCAGGGGCTTTCAGGGGCTTTTTCCTTGTCTGAGCTGTCTGGTAGGCACTTTGGACTTGTAACTTCTGCGTTTTCTTTTTAGATCGGGCGAACATCATTCTGTTTTCTTGTTCCATGACCTATCAAAAAAGATAATTATTATTATTACTAAAAAATGCACCAGCTTATCAAGTCATTCATCCATAGTGGGTTGTTATGTTTAAAGGGCTGAGTGAAGTACAGATCAGAGATTAATCGTGCAAGTAATGTTTGAAATTGCCAGCTAAATATAGTACAACACAAAGTCCTATGTGATGTCGCTGCCAGACTTTTCAGTATTACTCGTAAACAAACCAATTTTTTAGCTATCAGTGGAACATGGACTTCAATTTTTTAGTATAAAAAAAAGGTTGAAAATTTCATTTCATAGGCACTTTAAGTTTAAATGTTAAAATTCAAGGATGGATATTACTTTAATTAGTTGTATTTATATATATTTAAAAGATAGCACAGTGGTCATTGCTTTTGCAAATTTGGTGGCTCCTAAAAGAGCCGTTTTTTGGTATTTGAAGAAGCTTCAGCCCTCTAATTCCTCGTGTTGGTTGTAAGTGTTGATGCTCCCAATCTGGCTTTCAGGGGCTTCGTCCTCGTCTGAGCTGTCTGGACTGCACTGGACTGGACTTGTAACTTTTGCGTTTTCTTTTTAGATCATGGCATCGGGCGAACATCAATCTGTTTTCTTGTTCCATGACCTATCAAAAAGATAATAATTATTATCATTATTACTAAAAAATGCACCAGCTTATCAAGTCATTCATCCATAGTGGGTTGTTATGTTTATAGGGCTGAGTGAAGTACAGATCAGAGATTAATCGTGCAAGTAATGTTTGAAATCACCAGCTGAATATAGTACAACACAAAGTCCTATGTGGTGTCGCTTCCAGACTTATACAACTTCTTGTTTCCACTAAGTATAAAAACATTAACGTTAAAAACAAGAAATATTTCACTATTCAACTTTTCAACGTACATTGAGTTGATTAAAAAGAAACAAAAGTGGGGGTTAGGTGCAGTTTAATTAGTTGTATTTGTATATGTTGTGGGTCAAAATTTGACCTGGGTTCAAAATTTACTTTCCTTTGTTTAAAACTCATTATCATACATTATCATGCATTTTCATACCCTAAAACAAAGGAAAAGAAAATTTTGAACCAAGGCAAATTTTGACCCACAACACACATATATAAATAAGGTTTTTGGTGGTGCTTACCTGAACAGTGTATTTTGAATTTCTTCCTCCTTTCTGCGATGCACGATGAAATGCCTGGGATTGCCAGTGGTTCTTTTTTTACACAGGCTGGCAATTGAACTGCATCAGAGTACTATGCATCTCCAAAAACTGTGGTACATGATATACAAATGCTGAAAAAAAAAGAATAATATTGAATATTTATTTTTATACCACTAAGTTTCACTTAAAAGCTTCCAGCTTATATAAGTACAATCACTTTCAGGCCTATCTATCTGCTAATAATAAAAACTAGATGCAGTGTGAAATAATTTTTATTATTTAATATTATCATCATTACTTCCATCCAGGAAGATATTTGTTAAAAGTTAAATTTTTGTCGACGTACTGTGTATGTAGGGGGTGATGTCGTCATCATAGTACATCTCAAGAAAGAGCTTTCCCCACTCGCGCACATGTGTCTTAAACCTCTGAGGCTCAAGGTAGTCAGGATCATTTTCTTTAGCCTGTAGTGCCCGCATCAAAGTCTTAAAACCCTACAACAAGAAGCAAATGCAGATAACAATTAAACATTATTATTAATTGTCTGTATCAAAAAAGGGTTGCTACTTGACAGAAAATAAAAAAGTTCTCTGCCTTTTCTCCAAACTTTTACTGAATAGTTGGGGAATTGTTCAATGAAACCAATGCCTGATATTTGCAGGTTAATTCCAAAGAAGTCAATACCAAAAGGTAGATATGTAACATGTGCTTGCAAGCAACTTACATTCCACAGATCATCTATGCCCTCTGCATCTTCATTGCCCACAGCTTCCATAACGTTCTTAAAGGGGCTATGTCACCATTTTTAGCATTACTTTAAAAAGCCAAAATACATCTTTATATCAGTGAAATTCTAAAAATAAGAATCCAGTTTTGTTTAAAATTATTCTGCTAGTGCTCTAAAAGTAAAAATAAGTGTCTTGGGCTGCAGATGGCCAGGATGGAAATGGATTGCCCAATTTTTTCAAGTTTATCGCTTGTGTCTTAGAAAATTTGCTAAAACTCCGATTATGGTTTATTTTCTCTGCTAAAATTCACTTGATATCTTCCTGTTCGTGTACGACAAAGGTACTTAAGTTTTAATTTGCGACGGTTTTGACCCGAAAACCTCAAAATCACCATGACATAGCTCATTGAGTTTCTCCAAAACCTTTTGCAATTCTTTCCCTGATGATCAAAGAAAATTTAAATATTAATAAATAGATGTGGAGTCATTAAGAATTAAGGGTTTAACTTTTCAACTTCTTAGTCTTGTGGCTAGTGATAACTTACTGATCAAAGGAGTGTTGTTTACTAGATAAACACAGCGAAAGACTCTCAATTACAATGCATTCAAACCACTGTAATGCAAAATTAAGTTATGGTGCATGCTGCAGGAAGTTTGGAGAGCATAAGACTTGCTCAGGACAATAGCCAAGATAAACTTTTCTCTTCTTGAGTACATCATAGGTTATAAATGCATACTGAATTTGATTGTGCAGCCAAGCCAGCTATGTTATTAACAAATGTAGATATATTGTTAACTTGTTAAAGTACCATTTAGACTTGTCCACTTTGTTTCTGTTTTTTCTGCCAGTTTGTTGTATTCTTCATAAAACTTGAATTCCACTTGAATTCTCTCCATTTCTTTTGTCAGAACGTCTGGGCAATCCTTGTTGACAACAACCTCAACAACCTATATTGAAACAATAAATAACACAAAATTAATGTCTGTTTTCTCGTTCATTTATATATTTTATGTAGGAGTAATATTATGTAGCTAATAATATTAAATGTAATAACTGATCTTTTCAGTTTACATTGTAACAATGTAACGTGAATGTACTAATGAATATGACAGCACAAGTACTTTCCATTTTTCTGAAGCAGTCAACTGCCTATTGATTGTAACGAACAAATGAGTCGATTTTAAGCAGACTTAGAACATTCATGTATTCATTGTGCACCAGTTCGACTTTTATATTATCTCAGTATTACTGGTGTCACCTTTACCTCTACTCTCTGTAAGCCGGACACCTCTAAGATGGACGGTTGGTATCTTAGAGAGAGTTGACTGTACTTTGAAATTGCTTTCATTGTCACCTTTTTTGTCACCACTGAGTGCCAAAATTTCAAAATGGTTTGCATAAGAAAATAGCATTTCTTTATATGATACTTGTAGGCTCACCTGATGGAATAACAGCCCCATTATTCTTAAAAATAAATGTAATGTTTCCACCACAACAAACTCAAAAGGGATGTTAAGAAGCGGAGGCTTTGTGCAGCCTTTCCTTGCAGCCGTGGTGGAGCGCTGGCACAACCTGGTGCAATCCGATAGCCTTCTCTCAATTGGCCATTCATCAACTGGAAAAAGATTCACATGATATAATAAGATTCTGGTACTGGGTGTTTTTTTTTGTTGAGAAAATTAATTTAATTCATCGTAGTTGCGAGAAATTTTTTCGGACTAGTGAAAAAGACTTCCGGGCTTGTACATCTTGGCTACAGCTTGCCTGAAGGACAAGCTGGAAAATTGAATTTCTTTGTACCCTGGTCTATACTTCTATATTTCTATTATTGACTTGCTTGTTGTTGGCTCTGTGATGACAAAGATGAAATTAAAATACAAAATTTCAAAAAGAAATTCTCCCTACTTACTATCAAGGTTGTTGATTTGGTCCTTGCAGCAATAGCACCAAATACAAAAGTATTTAGAGCTAGCTCCATTTAGTCCATACACAAGGGCCAAAAACTTCCAGTCAGAACAACAATACCTGTAATAAACAAATTATTAAATGTGAATTACATGTAACAGTAAACACCTTTTACAGCTGTAGGTCATTATTTGTTAGCATCTGAGGGTTTTGTTTATGTTTAGAATGCATGAAGCTGATTTTAAATGTCTGTTAAAATCAGCATTTGAAAACAAGAATATTATAATAATAACAATAATAAAAATAATATTTTAAGAGGAGGCCTCCAATCACCTAAAGGTGGTTTTCAGGAGGGTCCTCTAAATGAAGGTCTAAAATACATAAAACTAAATGCGGCTAAAAACTAAGACTAACTATGGTTAGACTAACGTAAGACGAACTATTAGGATTAATTCATCTGTGGCTTTAAAAGAGAAAGGAATAATCAATTATAATTAAAGCGGAGTAGACAACACTCACCACTCAACATAAAGGTGTTCCCCATCAACTGATATTCCTTCTGCTTTTAAATCATCGATTTCTTGAAAGGTATGCCCGAGGCAAGCTTTCAATTCGTCATAGTCTTCTTTACCTATGGAATGATATTAGACATGATCCACTGACTGTGACATATTTTGAGCACCAATGCAAAATTAATAAGAAAGATTGGCAACTGTTATATTTTTAATTAATAAAATGACTCTTGGTTTTGTGTTTGAAGGCTTTGCAAATGGCTTTGCACATGCCCTTGCACATGCCCTTTTGTGACAGGAATTTAAATGTAAAGATATTAGAATCTCTACACTTACCATTGTACAGTGCCAGAGTATACTGGTATTCATAAGTAGCTTTATTTTCACACAGAATGTTGAACACAGCCATTACTGTGCCAATCCTTTTGCTTGTCCACCTCCCATCAGCTGCAAATCGGAGTTTAATTTTTGAACCATCTTTTTTGATGGCATCCTTAACTTCTGGTATTGTGATTAAATACTGCAAAACGTCACGAACACTCCTCCGTGCGCCATCAGCTTGTTTGGCCTGCATTAATTTAAAACCAAAAAATATTAATTTGTAATTATGCTTACCAGAGTCACACATGTATTGAACACTACAAATCATAATAAACTTAAATAGTACTGGTGCATAGTTAAAGGGGCTAGATCACGCAATTTAAGGAAATTTCAGCACTGACCAATTTATTGGTCATTGAATTAACAGAAATATCAAAATGACAGCTTAAAACTGTTTAAAACACTAAAAACAAACACAGAAAGGCCAACAAGAGCCGTGGATGGTCATTATGAAAGTAGATTGAAGCGGATTGCATTCCAGTTAGCGTGATAAAAATGCCTAGCTCTTTTCAAGTTTATCTCATTTAGTATGAAAGTGTTACTTATGATGCCCCGGAAATCATCCTTGGTCGAATATGTGGCCATAATTTTGCCAACAAAAGACTCGAGCTCTGCCAATTTGAAGCTTAGAGCTGATAACCCTTGCGAAATTAATTCTCAGAACTCTGGGAATTCCTAGGAATTCCAAGTTATTCCAAGACATGCAAATTATACAAAATCCAAAAACTTGGAATTTCTAAGAATATCTGGGAATGGTTCAAAAGACGACTGGGAATTTGTGGGAATTCCTAGGAATTCCAAATAATTCCATGATTGAAAATGAAATGTGTTTGGAATCTCTGGGATTGTTTGAGAATGGCCAAAACACAAGCGAGAAATATTGGGAATTTCTTGGAATACAAATTTGGTCCACTCTGTTACGCCGTTAGCGATCGAAACGGCAATAAGGGAAGACCAGCCCGGACTTTAACACTAGACTGTTTATTTGCACTATTGAAGAAGTAGTCAACTGAAAAATAGAAACGTTTACAAATTACTATAAATTTCTCTATACATTTCGGCCACGCAGTGATTAAACACACTTACATTTTGTGTTTCTTTTTCCGTGTCTTTAGTCCGTTGAGTTGCGGTCTTAACTTCTGTAACTTTCGTCGAAATGTACTTCGCGGCTTGGTTAAATTATAATTTTCCGTTACTTGAGTTGCATGCTTTATATATTTATGAATATATTAAATGACACCTTTTCTCCCGCTCCGCGGAAGTGAGGCGATAGTTTGAATACACATTCCGAAAGGCGCGTGAAATGCAGATCACTCCGCCCCAGTACAGAAATTAGATATGTTTAACTATTTCTAATTGAGTAACGCCTATAATAAATGTTACAGCGTTCAGTTGTAAGAAATGTCAGAAAATAGCACAATGTCTATCACTTCTGTGTTCTAGCACGATTTAGGAAAGTTCTGCATTCAGTTCCTGTTTTGTTGCAACAAGACACAATTTGTGGATTGGTCTGTCGTATTCTCCATCTTGAGTCTTTATCCTTGCTTTCCTCACTAGTCCATCATTTCCTGGATAGGTGACAATGACACACACCAGCTTCCACTTTGACCTTTTGTGATTCGGGTCTAACTCCAAAACTAGATCATCAACTTGAACATTTTCTCTTGTGCGGAACCACTTGTTTCTGGGTAACAGATTTGGTGCAAAGTATCGCATCCAGCACTTCCAGAATTCATTGACTCGGTCTTGCGTGCTTCTCAGAAGATGCCTCGGGTTGATCCTTTCTTCAGGTTCTGGTTGAGGAGGTGGAAGATGATGACCAATGAGAATATCGTTGGGTGAGATAGGCGGGCTTTCCCAGATGTTGTTGGAACTTGGATAAAGCAGACGGCCATTGATTACATAGGTTGTTTCCGCGAGAAATGTTCTCCATTGCTCTTCGGTGAAAGGTCGATCCTTGCACGTAGCATTGAGGCTCTGTCTAACAGACTTGATGAGGGTTTCCACGACTCCGTTCTGATGACTTGCGTGAGGGATGTTCCATTGCCATTTGAAGTCACATGAGAAGTCTTCAGAAAGAACACTTTGAATTTTGGGCATGTTCCAGTTCAGCATAATTTCGTTTAGGTAACTTTGCGCACCAACAAAGTTTGTTCCACAGTCGGACCAACAAACGTTGGGGTGGCCGCGCAGGCTCGCAAAACGGCGAAAAGCCATCAAGAAGGCATCGGACGTTTTGTCGGTGACCAGCTCCAGGTGAACTGCCCGTGTTGCCATGCAGGTGAAAATAACTGCTTGAGCTTCTTTCAGTGTCTTCAGATTGAGTTTAATATGCACGGGTCCAAACATGTCAATGGCGGTGTTGGAGAAAGGGGGGAAACCTGCTGCCACTCGTAGAGACGGGATCTGCCCCATAAGCTGGTCAAGAGGTTTCTTGCTAAGTTTTCTGCAAGTGATACACTTTGCGGTGAGAGCTTTGGCCACGATCCAATACTTTCTTCTGGCCTCATGTATTAAGCTTTTGTATCCACAGTGACTACGCTTGTTGTGTAGGTGACGCAGTAGTAACTTGACAAGAGGATGATCACGTGGCAGGATTACTGGGTTTCTCAATTCTTGTGGTAGTGTCGTGGCATCTTCCAGTCTTCCGTGAGCTCGGAGTAGACCGTTTTCGTCCATCTTTGGAATCAACTTCTTGTCGATCACGGAAGGATCTAAGTCACGTTGACACCACTTGAAGAGAAAATTCTCAGATTCTTTCAATTCTTCGACGGTGATAGGGCCTGTATTTCTATTCTTCTTTCTTGCGTTCTCAGGGAAACGGCGTAGGTAAGCAAGAGTTCTCCTTAATATTGGAAATGTTGAACAGGTCTTCAGCAACTGTTGAAGAATAGGGTTACATGTGTCTTCTTTCTTGATTTGTTCTGGCATGGCGTTGACTGCTGATGTACATGTGGCTGCTTTGTGTTCCACGGACACGTTAGCTTTCTCAGTTGTCTTCATTTCCTTTAAGACTTCACTTTGAATGCTTTGGTCATCGAGTTGAAAACTGGGCCATTTGGTTTCGGGCAATTGCAGAAACGTGGGTCCATCTAGCCAACCTGTAAGTTGCAATGGCTCGGTTCCTCTGGTAAGAGTGTCAGCTGGATTACTCTTTGATCTTATGTAGCGGAAGTCTTCCACACCGACAGTTTCTTGTATCTCGGCTACTCTTGCTGAAACAAAGGGTTTAAATTTTCGCGCTGGGGTTCTTATCCAAGACAGTACTGTTGAAGAATCCACCCAGAAGACTTTCTTGCACTCTTGGATGTTCACAAACTGCAATGATGTTCTGCAAGTATCGTACATTCTTGCGAGTGTTAAACAACCCATGAGCTCCAATCTTGGGATCGTCTTCTTCTTTAACGGAGCAACGAAGGACTTGATAAGGATAGGGACGCACTTGAAACTACCATTCGTTAGCTCCCATCGGAGGAAAATGACTGCACCATAGGCTTTTTCGCCTCCGTCACAGAATCCATTGACTTGTGGTACACCAACTGCATGACTTGGTTTCAGTTTTCGATCGAATTCAAATGCCAAGAGGTGATTCATGGTTAGTGCATTCTCCACCCACTGGTTCTGGATGCTCACTGGTAGGATCTCGTCCCAGTTGTAGCCTGAAGTCCACAATTCTTGTAGATCAATTCTGAACTCGATCGCTACGGGTAACACGAGACCGATAGGGTCCCATAATTGGCCAACAAGACCTAGGCAACGTCTCTTTGTCAGGACACCAAGCTGGTCGAGGTCGTTCTTTTTCAGGGTAAACTTGTCTGTCTGTTTATCCCATCTTAGGCTAAGTAGATCTGTGAACTTGTGATCGTTAGATTGGTCGATTTCTGCTTCATTTGAATGCCAGGTTTTGATCTGGAAGTGTCCTTTTCCAAGAATAGGGTCAATGTCTTTGGTGAGTTGTTTTGCTGTTGTTGCACTTGCTCTAGATCCGCCGACATCGTCCACGTACACATGGTCTTGAAGTTCTTTCACCGCTTCCGGGAACTCTGCTTGAGATAACTTTGCGAGCGTGTTGATGGCGTTAGTTGCAATGTCAGGGGCAGGTTTATCGCCAAAGTTCAGCCTAAGCCATTGGTACACAGTTGGTGGATCGCTTGGCTTACTCCTCCACAGGAACCTGTGATAGACTTGATCATCTGGGTGCACCAAGATTTGGTTGAACATTTTGCGCACGTCCCCAGTGTAAGCCACCTCGTCCCATCGCCATGCTGCCAATACATCAAGAAGACTATTGATGAAGTTAGGTCCTTTCTCGAGACAGTCGTTGAGGGACAAACCATCGTGACCTTTTGATGACGAGTCAAAGACGAGTCGAACTTGCGTAGTTCTCTCTGGTGTAAACACGGCTTGCAAAGGAAGGTACCATTCAGGCTTTTCATGGTCAACTTGTTCAGGTGGAACTTTAGTCACAAAGTCTTGATCCAATAGCTTTTGGACTTCCTCGTCAACGACTTTGAAACAACCTTTTTTCGCGAACGATTTTTCAGCAGACAGCAGCCGCTTCAGAGCAATGTCGTAATTACTTTGTTTGGGAGGTCCACTTTCCTTCCAGGGCATCTTGACTTGGATTCTACCGTCAGCTAATGCAGTCGAGGCTGCTAAAGACTTCACAAACTTGCTTTCACGGATCAAGTTATCGCTGCATGCACACAGTTCAGTTGGTTTGACACCAAGGAGGTCTTGCTGAAGGAGCTTCTTAATATCCTCCACAACGCTTACTGTTCCGACTTCTACTGACTGAATTTCTGATATGCTTGAGTTGTTTGACTCGAACTGTCCCAAGACATACCATCCAAAGCAGTTTCGTTTTGCAATGGGTTCTCCTGGTTCTCCGGACATTGTGTGGATATCAAGGAAGGCTTCTACGAGGTCTGTGCCAATGAGGAGATCAATGGCTCCGCCCGAAAGATGCAATTTATCAGAAATGTTCTTCAGATGAGTGTATTGTCCTACTGAACCTTTAGAAATCATTTTTGCGTTGCTGCAAGGCTTTGCTACGGTGTACACTTGAATGGACTTCGTAATATCTTCATCTGTAGGCGAGGCAATCGTGATATCGATTATTTGGGAAGATTCACTCTTTTTCCTTCCTCCAGCCAGATTCATAGTAAGTTGAGTTGCTGATCCATTTAAGCCAAGTCGTTTAGCTGCAGGTTTGGAGAGCAGGCTGGTGTTAGACCCAGAGTCTAACATTGCAAGAATCCCGACAAAGTTCCCATGTCTGTCCATTGCTTTAACCTTTTGAACTGGGCACATTCCAGTGACGGGTTTTAACTTCCTTTCTTGACTCACAGCGTTACCTTGGACGTTGCCACTAGCCGGAGCCATAGTTGAGGGGCCTTGGACTTGACTTTGGAACGGAGCTGCTTTAGGATTTAAGCTTGTGTTTGTTTCGCCAGTAGTCTTTTCATTGTGTAAAGACCGATGGTGATTTTTTCTACATTTGTCGCAGGTTGAACCGTCTGGCTTCTTGCAATCGCTTGTGTGATGCGTTCTAAGACACTTTGCGACATCGCCAATGTTGCTTAACGATCTCCCACCTTTGGTTGACTGATGCATTATGGTACGTTGGACAGGCAGCGAGATGATGTTTGGTTTTGCAGCCAAGTGGACATGTGTCATCATCAGCTTCTTCACCACTCGCGGCGTTATTGTCTGACTTTTTGGATCCCTAGTCTCGGCGACTTAGTTCATTCTGTCTTTCCTCAAGGTTGGTACTTCTTTTGCCTCGAGAACGAATGCTGGCTTCCTGATGTAACCAGGTGATGAGGTTAATAACGGTTTCTTCTTTTCCCTCGCGATTCATCTCTCTACCAAAGTCTGAGTTGTCATTTGGATCAAGCTTAGACAGAAGCTGAGACATGAAGAATGGTGCTTCAGAGGACTCTAGCACAGGGCACCCATTAGCTTCCATATCGTTTACATAGCAAGATATTGTTGTGGCAAATTGTGTGAAGGACTTGGAATCTCGTTTGACTGACTTGAGATTGTTTATGTCAGACAGCAATTGATCCATCAATTTTCGCCTGTCTGCGAACTCGGTGTCTAAGATGCTCCACGCACTGTCGATGGTTTTACAGGTTTTAACTTGGTTGGTCCACCACGAACCTTTGGGCATCGCGTTTCTGAAGCGTTGTAATTGCTCGTCTTTATCTTGTCCATACTTCGCCATCCAGTGGTTGAATTCTTTTTTCCAGGTAGAATAAGATCTGCAAGCTCCACCCCATGTTGGTACTGGTAATCTTTGTAGACCACTTGCGTTTGGCTTTGATCCTAAGGTGTCAGCCATTTTTGTAACTGCTGATGACATTGATGTCATTGATGATGATAAAGCCTCTAAGGTTTCAGAGTTCTTAAATGTTTCTGCTGAATTTTGATCCTTTTGATACGCGGCAAATTTGAGAGCAATTTGAAGAAAATCAGCTTTGGCTTTGTCTCCAAACTTCCTGGCCGTCAAACACAGTTCTTCGTCTGCGCCAATGGCTTCTTCGACCGATCTGTCTAAAATAGTTTCCTGCTGTTTTTTGATGAGCCTATATTTTGTCTCTACTTGGTTGAAGGCTACTTTGAGTGTTTTCAGTTCAGGTTTCACCGAGAGAATTATTTCATATTCTTCGCTCAATTCGAAGAGGATGTTTACGGCATTTTTCATTTTCCCAACGAGAGTTTTTTTTTTTTTTTTTTTTTTTTTTTTTTTTTTAATATATATATATTTATATTTTTTTTTAAGTTTATTGATTTTTCTTTTTTTGCACATAAAACAATACTAAATAAAACCATATTACTTACAAAAACACTTACACTACTTACAATACTAATATTATACTTACATTTACATTTACATTGCATTACATTACACTGTTTATACTTACACTATTAATACAAACACTATTTACAATACATATAATACAATACACAACAAACTACAACACACTACTTAAACTATACTACCTATAAAGTGATACTTACACTATTTACAATACGGTACTAGAAACGACTAAAAGAAATACGAAACTACTTACAATACGATTTTACTAACGAAACAATACTTATGATACTAAGAACAATACTACTGCTGCGATACTATACGGATACAATTACTTATTACAAATAGATAAATTTAATAAAGTTACTTACAAATGTATAGTAACGATATTTGTATTTACACAGCTAGTTTCAAGTAGTTAATTGTTTAAAAAATTAGACCATTTTTTAGTAAAAGAAGGTAGTTTATTTGTCATAATCGCAATGTATTTTTCTAATTCAATTTTTTCGTTAACGAGGGTTATAAAATCTGTGAAACGGGGTCTTTTGTCATCTTGTACTGCGTTAATGTAAAGAAAATATTTTCCAATTATGATCAAGTGATTTAGGGTTAAACCGGACGATGTATGTTTTAAAACACCATAGATAATTTCGTTTTGCTCCAAAGCAATGTTTCCTCTACATGAAGCGTTGTACCACCTTGTAAATTTATTCCAAAAGGATTTAGCAATTGGACATTCCACAAATAAATGGAGTGGTGTCTGATCAATGTCATGGCAATAAGGACAATCGGGTTGCTGTTTCTTTTTCATCTTATACAGTATTTTATTTGTATACAGGATATTATGTACTATTTTATATTGAAACATGGATAATTTTACCTCATTTGTGACACAAAAAGGAAGTGAATAAATTTTTTGTCTTTCTTGAAAGATAAAGCCGCTTTCAATAAGTCTTTTCTCGGCAGTTGGAGGAGGGAATTGCTGGTGATTGAGTAAAGTATTGTAAATTGTTTTACACGTGAGCTTTTCGATTGCAAGTGGTACGTATTCAGTTGACGGTAGAAGACATTCCTGCTTTAGCATAGTTTTCCATTCCTGTGGTATTGCAGATAAAAGGCTGTAATACTGTAGAAAATTACTCTTAACATTGTATTTCTGCATGAAGGTTTTAAAAGGCATCAAGGTGTTACTTTTGTTGTCGAAAAGGCACGAGAGACTTTCAATGTCGACTCTTTTCCAACCAGGAAAAAAAACAGATAACTTGTTTACTCGAATAAACTGATTATTCCATATTATTTGATTTAGCACGTCACCTTTTGTTTTCGGATTAGTGCTATTAATTTTCTGCCAGTGGGAAATTATATCTCGATAGAATTTTGGTAAGTTTTCATTCAGGGGTAGATATTGAATGTCATAGTTACACCGGAAAAGGAGATTGCCGCCAACGTTGGAAAGTAAAGACAGTGGGATAAATTTCCATGGTCTTTTATCGTTAGCGCACAAGCGCTTTACCCAGACTATCTTTAACGCTTTATCAAATAGCGTAAAATCTAACATATTAAGTCCCCCCTCGTTCTTATTTTTAATTATAGTCGTTTTTTTGAGTTTTGGATTCTTGTACTTCCATATGTAATCAAAAATTATGTTGTTTACTTCATCGGTAAACCCATTTGGAGTGTCTAACACGCTGCAGATAAAAGTTAGTTTGGATATTGCTAACGTTTTGACTATATTTACTCTTCCATATATAGATATGTCTCGAGATGACCAAATGTTGAGTATCTTTTTAAATTTAGGCAACTTTTCAAAGAAGTTTTTTTTTGTGGCAAGTTCTTCATCATATGAAAAATATACACCTAAGGCGTAGACGGACTCATCGCTTAATTTTAAATTTAGAATGGAATCCTTTCTCTGACGTAATGATCCCAGCCAAAGTATTTCTGATTTAGATTGATTTATTCGAAGACCAGAACAGTTTTCAAATTGTTGCAGCAGATCAAAGAGCCTATGTACAGACCGAATATCTTTAACAAAAACAGTTGTGTCATCGGCGTACTGGGTTATTTTTATAGAGTTATTTGGATCAATTTGAATACCTTCTATTTCCCTTGAGCGTTTAATTGCGTTGCTTAAAATTTCTACTCCAATAACAAACAAGATCCCAGATAGTGGGCAACCCTGCCTGACACCTCTGCTTAGATTAAAATGTTTGGTGGCAAAGCCATTGTTCAGGACACAACTTGATATGTTATTATACAAGACTGTGATCCATTGTCTTAATTGAGGACCAAAGTTAAAAACTTCAAGGCATTTTTGAAGGTAGCTCCATTCAATAGAATCGAAAGCTTTTTCAAAATCAAGAAAGACCGCTACACCTGGAATGTTCTTCTTTTTAGTAAAGGACATCATATCTGTTATGATTCTGATGCTCTCACCTATATATCTTCCCTTTACGTATCCTGTTTGATTCGAGCTAATAATCGTGGGTAACACTTTTTCCAAGCGTAAAGCTAACGCTTTTGTGACAATTTTGTAATCGTTGTTCAATAGGGAGATTGGTCTCCAATTTTTGAGGTATTTTTTGTCTTTGTTCTTCTTTGGTATTAACGATATAATACCGCGTTTTTGTGAGATTGACATGTCACCATTCTCAAAGGCATAATTAAAGCTATCAACCATGATTTGACCGATGGCATTCCAGAAGAACCGATAAAATTCAATAGTAAAGCCGTCGGAACCAGGTGTTTTATTATTCTTAAATTGTTTTAGCGAATTAGTACATTCCACAAGTGTAATCAGCCCTTCGCAGGTGTCCGCTTCTTCCTGTTTGAGAGTATTCAGGCCGTCAAAAAAGTGCTCGAAATTGGCAGATTCTGGACATACATTTTTAGCTTGATAAATTTCTTTGAAAAAGCGTTCCTCTTCTTCTAAAATTAATTTAGGTTCATGAACTATGTTGCCGTCTTCTTTTGTTAATGAGGTTATGTGTTTCTTCTTGTGGTTCATTTTTTCCAGGTTATAGAAATATTTATTGTTCTTTTCACCGAACTCGTACCATTGTGCTTTACTACGTGTCATTGTTCCTCGTGTTTTTCTAGAGACAATCTTTGCTAATTCTTTTTTGACACGATCCATTTCAACTTTCGTTGCTTCGCTAAAGTTTGATCTAATCTTTTCCTGTAATTGGTTGAGTCTCATAAGCAAATCTTTTTCTTCGTTTCGTTTTTGTTTAGCTTTATTTTTAGCGAAAATTATTGTTGACGCTCTAATTTCCATTTTGATCATTTCCCAAAATAAGCCTTTATCACTGAGGCTACAATATTTGGAGGTGAACTCTGGTATTTGTTTTGTTATCATCTCCGTATAACACTTATCCGTTAACAATGAATTATTAAATTTCCAGAATCCGGGGCCATGCTCTGTATCATTACTTTCTAAGGACATTGACAGAGTTATAGCAGAGTGATCGGAAAAAATGTTAGGCACAATTTTAGCGTTTTGGATTTCGGACTCCATGCTTTTTGATATAAAAAGGTAGTCTAATCTGCAATAGATTTTCATGGATGAATTATTCCACGTGAATGCTTGTTCATTTGGATGTTTGCAGCTCCAGGTATCAATAAGATCGTGAGTTCTCATTAGAGTTTTCATTTCTTGAATAACTGTTTTCTTTTGTTCGAAAGAACGCCCTCCGCGTTTGTCAATTTCATTCATAACACAATTCAAGTCTCCCCCTAGGACCACTCTTTCGCCTGCATATTTGTTTAAAACGGAATTCGATAGCCCTCTAAGGAATTGCACCTGTTGAGTTTGATCATTCGGTGCGTAAATATTTAGAAAAACAAGTTTCTCGTCTTCTACCACTGCTTCAGAAAGGATATATCTACCATTCTTGTCGCATATAATTTGTTCGATGTTTACATCAAGTTTTGGCTTGAATAAAATCATTACTCCTCGACTGTGGTTACTGCCATGACTTCCAATCATTTTACCACCCCATTCTGCTTCCCACGATTTTAAATTTTGCGCAGAAGAATATGTTTCTTGTAAAAATACTACATCCGATTTTTGCTGATGCAGCCATCGAAATATTTGACGTCGCTTGATCGTCTTGTTTAACCCTCGAACATTCAGAGATAAAACATTAAAAAACCATATGTACATATAAAGTAAAATAAAAAGCAGTTTCCAGTCAACAGATTTCATTGCGGGCAGTTGAGGCGATAAGCATGTGAATTTAGAACTAGCAAGAAACAATTTAGAGCAATCGAGAAACAAACTAATACAAACTAATACCACATACAACACTAAACATAAATACCTGCAGCAATTTCGGCGAATTCTCCTGTCTGAGATTCACGTAAGCCTTCCTACTGCTCTACAGAGGCGCTAAATAATTAACAAAATTAACTAATGTCCATGATTCGACCATAGAGTGTAAAATGTTTTGTTTCGGGTCCTCGGTAAACGACTTTGTCAATAATTAGCTTTTCGACGTTGAAGAAAGCCGTTTTATGATCCTTCTTTGCCTTTTTCAGCACCGGGTAAAGCTCTTTTCTTATGTCATCCACTTCTTTCGGGAAGTCATCAGCCACACCAAAACCTTTCCCCCTTGGCAGTTGCTTGATGTGTGATTTAATTTGTTGCTTATCTTTGAAGAAAGATACCTTGGCAATTATCGGTCTTGGGTGCTGATTTATTCTTTCCTCGCGTACTCGGGTTGGGATTCTATGAACTCTCTCGAATTCAATTTCATCAAGGTGCTTCTTTGAGATTTTCATTTCTTTGTGAAGAAACGTTCTCAGAACTGCTTCTGTGTCTTCTGGGGATTCTTGCTCATTATCGCTAATACCGAAGAATTTGATGTTATTTCTTCTGTTGAAGCATTCTTGTTTGACAACCCTGCGTTCTAGCTCATCTAATTTGACTATCTTGTCAGTTGTTGCTTCCAACTTCGCCTCGGTCACGCCGGCATGTTGCTTCAAAACTTCAACTTCTGCTTGTGTTAATTCGAGACTCTCCTTAAGCTTTTCCTTTTCCTTTTCGAGCGTTGCTACTTGGATCTTCAAGTTTTGTATTTCAGGTAGAACAGATAACAATTTATCGAGCTTGCCTTGTATGTCATTTAACTTCGTGTTACACATCACGCAGCCATGTTCGTGTTGCTCGCCATCACTGAGGACTTCATCATCGGTCTGAGATCCTCGTGCTCGCATTCTTTTTCTTCTTCGGGCTTCACTTTTCCTTGTAGGGTTCTCGTTTGATACATCAACCTCTTCATGGTTTATTAAGTTGTCCGCCTCTGTAGGCATCTTGGTTTTTATCGAGACGAAGGCGGAGCTTCGTAGAACACGTCCGCCATCTTTCGCGTCCCACAAAGCGAGAGTTTTGACGTCTACTTTAGGCGGCATTTGAACGGAATTCAGTTCATCGCTTGACGTAATCCTGGTGAAGATTTTGGCGTAATCGTGATGAAGATTTCGACGTAATCTTGATGTAGATTTCGGCGTATGTTGAGGGAACGACCCCACTTGCGATGCGAAGTTTGACGGTTGGACGGTTGTCAATACCACGCGACTCGGCCAATCTTCGATAACAAAATTTGACTGTTACGCCGTTAGCGATCGAAACGGCAATAAGGGAAGACCAGCCCGGACTTTAACACTAGACTGTTTATTTGCACTATTGAAGAAGTAGTCAACTGAAAAATAGAAACGTTTACAAATTACTATAAATTTCTTTATACATTTCGGCCACGCAGTGATTAAACACACATTTTGTGTTTCTTTTTCCGTGTCTTTAGTCCGTTGAGTTGCGGTCTTAACTTCTGTAACTTTCGTCGAAATGTACTTCGCGGCTTGGTTAAATTATAATTTTCCGTTACTTGAGTTGCATGCTTTATATATTTATGAATATATTAAATGACACCTTTTCTCCTGCTCCGCGGAAGTGAGGCGATAGTTTGAATACACATTCCGAAAGGCGCGTGAAATGCAGATCACACTCACTTTGCTTTTTAAGAAAAAGTGATATTATTAAGGCTTAAACTTAAAGGTCACTGGGTCAATTAATAGGAAGATACAATCAATAATATACTTAGTTGTAACCCATGCAAAAATAAAAGTGTGATCACACATGTGATATTTGATTAAATTTTTAAGTCAGTTCTAAAGTCTCATAGAATCTATAAGTAACAATTATATCTCTAATGAAAGCTGAAATTAAATATATATTCAGATAATACTTGAACTTTTGACAGTCATTCTGAATTCTGACAGATATGACATTTAATAGTTTCTTTATAATTAATAATGCAGCTTTACGCTGGAGTCATGTTTTACTTATGTTTCATTCACTGAATTTTCATATAGGATAAATTACCTTTTTATTCAATATTAAATCAAACCTAAATCTCAGACATACAATTTACCTTTTGTTAAGCTCAAACACAAAACAGAAGAAGAAACCGAGTAAGCAATCTTGTATTCGTCCAGATCCTGTTACAATCGTCCAGTGTACTTCAAATTCACAGTGAAAATCCATTTAAACCAAACCTTTACAGGGAGAATATTTCCTCAATTTACCCTTGGACTTGTTTAAGCAATTCCTAGTTACTTTTTCAAACCGGATTTTGTAGAAAATCATGGAGAATAGCCTCAACAATTCCACCATCTTGCTTTTGAAATGTGAGAAGCTGGCCGAGCGAACCTGGGGAAAGCGAGCCCGCGGTCAGCAGTTTTAGCCTTTTGAGCAGGCACTCATGGCACTCAGTGAGTTCGTTTTTCAAGAAATTCAAATGCTGGGAGAAAACTGTGACGGCTAAAGAACCTTTTAGAACACAAATAAGGATAACTTTCTTTTTAAATTTAGGTAAGTGAAAGAATGAATCGTTGGTGAAGTTTTATTGCAACACAGTCAGCTTACTCAACCGATTTTAAAGCTTTGGCTTTATATTCTGGATCCGTTAAAATTATGAACTCAGATGCAGGCATTTTAAGCTTTAGTCTTTTGAAAACTGTTTTTCCACACTAAGATTACAGCAAAACTACAATTTAACATGCAATAATTTGACAGATACGAGCAGCAGTTCGTTTAGTTTTACTAAGCGCTTCCGGTAAGCAATGTTGATTTAGCTTAGACTAATTTTCTGAGTCTCTGTATACTATACTACGCGAGCGACTCCGTCATTTCGTGACATTTTTCGCATCGAAGAATTAACTTCCGTACGGCCAACTTCAATTTGCTGTTCGTACGAGAGTCCAAAACCTTTGAAAATTTTCGATGTTATTATTCACTTTTGCCAATCCATAATATTGTACATTTGTTTAGATTCACGAAGCGCTTCTTGTGAGTGAATATGTTTATTCAGCTATGCAAAGGAATCTGGTGAAAAATTTCTAAGTGTCACGAAATCGGTCCATCGCACACACAGAGACTCGGCAAATTAGTCTGAGCCAAATCAACATCGCTTACCAGAAGCGCTTCGTAACACTAAACGAACATTTCATAACAGTTATTTTTGTTAATTAAAGCTACATGTATGAAGGAAAATTACTTTAAAATATGACTGTATATATTTTGTATTTTGTAGATAAGCAATGTACTATAAAGAAAGTTCAACATTGTAAAAGTTCAAATTTGTCTGCAGTTGACTAGTAAATAATTATAATGTGGGTTATTGTGTAATGTTTAAGACCTCAGAGCTTTCTAATCCAGTTTTATTTCAAGAAGTTCAATGTTATTTTCAGACGTTACAAAAAATTCCCAGATATTCCAAGAAATTCTCAGTAGGAGCCTATTAATAGGCTCCTGTTCCCGGTTATTCTCAGATATTCCAAGAAATTCCTAGGAATTTCTTGGAATTTCTAGGATTCCAAGGCTCCATTCAAGCTGGGATATTCCTAGGAATTCCTAGGAAATGAGTCCGAATTTACCGTGAAAATTCACACCTAATATTCCTAGGAATTCCAAGAGTTATTTCGCAAGGGAAGTACCTAGTGAATGTCCATCTCCACTTAATTTCTAACCCAGGAGACCATTTTAGATGTCAAAATCCCTACCCTGGTAGACCTTCATGCCAAATTCCCCCCCCCCCCCCTCCCCCCACCCTGGGGCTTAGCATTGACAGGTGCATTATTTTAAGTCTTAAGCCCCGCTTTAATCAGCTACTTTGCATTTGTTCAAGCATGGATGGTTAACTGTCAAAAACAATGTTAGGCTTTTGGATGCTTTTCATCACCATCACCATCCCCACCCTCAGCGTAACTTTTGATGACAAGGTTTGCTCAGCAAATCCCAATAGATGGGATATGAATGGTGGTGTTCTCTAACAATTCATTTACCTCCGGGATTTGAACTACTTTGATTTCCTTATTTTGTGACCTCCTTTCCTGTAATATTGCGGACAGTGGCGGGACGTGACTTCGAACTTTCTCAGGGAGCGCCATCCTCAGTTCGTGGTATGCTTTGTCACTTACAAGTCCTTCATCCTTCGCCGCCAAAATCCTTTGTACGACCTCGTGAACGTAGCCCTCATCGTCATAGCCGTCATGTTGGTCATCAGATAGTGGGATCACTAGCTCATGGCCGCTTACATCAAATTTAACCTGTATAAAAAAAAAACAGAGCATTGAAATAATTAAGGACATAAGCTTACGCTTACGTCGCGTCGGAAGAAAATAAGAGACATCTGCACGAGTAAAAACAGGTAATCTACGTTTATCAACAAAAAAAATCGCAAAATAAATAATGATTATCTGAGGTTGGCAAGACGAAAAGAGATGTGGCGATGAGGATTAAATGTTAGAAATATACACATATTCACAACAGCGACTACGTGAATGCCGCCATGTTTTCAGCGTCGTTTTCAGCCATTTTTTTCAGCGGTTTCATCTGAAAGCCCGCTGAAAGTTATCGATATACCATGGGCACATTACATACGCTTCCCTTTCAGCTTGTACAGCGATGGCATCACATGATGGCCAGCTTTTTCATAAAAACTATTTGCGGCAAAGCGAATCGAACGCAAAGAAAAATTTATTTGAGGTTTCAATTAGTGTTTTTTTCAGAAGTCGATAATTGCAGTAAAATCTGGCAAAAAATAGTAACCAAACTGTTTTGTCTTCACATTATATCGCCTGCATAAAAAGTTTTTTTCTTTGGTGATAGCATGAAAGGAATAAACAACGACAGAGGAATATAATACTGAGTAATTACCAAGGAAATTTCGTAATAATACGTACCTCGATTGGTTTAAATTCCGCTGGGAAAATCTCTGCAGCATTTCGGAGGTAGTCTTTGATTTTTTTTTTCTTCAAAGACCGCGCAGCCCTGTCCACATCCCAATAGCTTTTGCGGCTGACGTTAAATTCGACAGTGTTCTTTACAGGGTTAACTGCAAGGCGACTTTGGGCAACTTCGTCTCTTTGAAGCTGCAGTTCCTGCTGAAGCTGAAAAACTTCAGCTCTTCTCTCTGACAATTCCGCCGCCTGGCCATTAATGATCTTCGCATCTTCCATTTTTTCAGCCCGTAGCTGCTCATTCTCAGTGCGCAGATGGCAAATACGCTGGTCGTACGCCTCAAGGAGTGGCAAAGAGATGACAGACTGCTCTACCTCGAAATGCCTTGGTCCACGTTTATAGAGGACGTTTGGTGCCTTCTCTATCTTAAACTTGGAAAACATTTTCTAGAAAACTATTGTTTTTCGACGATCTCTTCTGATGACACGAGCGAAATGGTTGTTGTCAAGTGCACGCGTCTCTGTAACCATTTACCCATTAGCATAATCAGTGCTCAATGACCATGCCAACAAGAAAACAATGGTGTCAACTGAGCACGAATTTTAAAGACGCTCAGCTGCGCTCAAAACATGTTATAGGCCGGTAACTTTTCTATATAGGCAATTCACAGAACAAGCTGAATAAAGGTCTTCATTAGAACTTCATTCATGCTGCGCACAAGACCTGACAAAGGTTAGCGGCACGCGCTTCTACATGGAAAGTAAGTTGTTGTTGGGGATTAAGAGACAAAGACGAGAAAACAATACACAACTGGCCATGAAAGCGTTCAAGTTATGAATACTCTAGTGGAACTAATGCACTGAAAGTGGTTCTTACCAAAATTTCCTCAGAATCCTGTTACAATTTCTTAGATTGACTAATTATAATTTGCAATATGTTTGCGAAGAGATCGTTTTAACTTAAAATCGATTAATTTGAATTGGTGGAGTAACAGCAGTAACAGCGCAACTATTGTGTTTTTAAATAACACGAAATATGCTTTTGTTTTCTTATACTTTTCAGTCATTCAATAATTTTATCATGACAGTTTAACCCTCCCAACAGTTTACTGATATTTCGAACATAATTGACAGTGGCGGTAACTAGTTCTTCGCTGCAGGTAGGCTACTTTCCCCGCAGCGGGTTTGGCTTATCAGCTGGTCTATTGCGGAGCATTAAACAGACCAGAAAAAAATGCTTATTACTTCGCTTCACTTTTGAGTTTCTTTTCCGATGACTAGGTTTTGCTTGTAGTTGTTTTGCGTTTTTTCCATTTGTATTTTAAAATACAAATTCTAGCCCTTTTAGCGTGCTTCTGAACGTTGACTGCATTCGCCGGTTTACACGAAGAAGGAAACAACTTCTACAGCCTGCGCTTCATGTGAAGGTTAGGGTTAGGGGTTAAAATGAAAGAACTGCCGTATACCATGAAATGATTAAATATAAGAGATTTGAAATTAGTTATTGTCATAATTATGTTGATTCAGCTTGCCTCCTTCTGAAGAGAAACCATCTTAACTCTTTGACGGTTGTAAGAGAGGTCTTCGGGGCATATATCTTACAGACAAACTTTTCAAAAGCTGCTATGGTTTCATCTGATGGTTTGAGTGTTGTGCCAAGCTTTGCCATCTCTCTGATGACGTCTTCATCGATATTTTGGAATGCTTTCCAGCATAGCGGCATTGCATGGTATGCGAAGCTACCAGTGTTATCAGCTCCACTGAAAGCATGAAACGCGGGAAGAGCAGCTGTCTTAGCTTGCCCGAGAGCTCGAACTATTGGCTCTAGCATGATTGTTCTGTGGTTACGCCCTTTTCCTGTGACGAACGAAACCTTGCTACATAGTTCTGGATACTGCCGCAAAGCAAGAACCAGTACATCGGTGTCAGGAGAATAGATTCGGATCTCTGTTGCACCATCTGATGTAGCATCAATGGCATGCAGGATTATCTTCGTGTCAGCTTCTTCTTGGCTGCTTTCGAGATGTGTGACAACTTTATGGGTTGTTTGGCATGTACCTCCCCAAGACACTACAAACCGCCTTCCGTTCTCTCCGCTTAGGTGGCTGATGAATTTGCCAGTGAGGTAGATAGTCAGGTCATTCTTCGTCTTAGAGTGGGAAAGAAGCTTCTTCATTGGTACTTTCGAGATGTTGGTGCGATCCATGATACGATAATAGATAGGGTCTTGGCCTCCTTGCCTTTTATCCCTTGTGGCCTCTTTCAATGACATCGTGACATCATATCTATCAAATATCAGACGAACCTCATCCCTCTTTCCATACTTCTGCTCCATTGTGTTGATGAAATGATCCGCTAGTTGGGCGCAGTGCTTGACCCTTTCTGGCTTGTCAAGACAATGTAGCTCCGCCATTCCATCAATGATGAGAACTGTTAAATTGGGACCACCTGTAGGTATCATTGTGCAGCTATCGCTTCTCTGGGAAGATGATACAGGTGGAAGCTTCTCAAGTATGGTCATAATAGTGCTTTTAGCAGAACATCGTAGCATAATGCCATCTGGAGCAAACATGGATCTTAAAACCTGAGCGAATTCATATACACCTATTGCCTCCTTGACATCACTCTCTGGGCGAGTGCGGCAAACCATCATCATCCTGGCAAACAGGGATCTGTCCTCTTGTAGCTCAATCACCTTCTCCTTTGTGGACACTTTGACTTTCTTTGTGTTACTCTTCCATGTGCACAACTTGCGCTTCTTCATCATATACCATATATTGATCTTTCCTGACTGAATACGCTCCTTCACAAATGTATCGAAAAATGTCTGACCTATAACATTCTGACTGCATAAATCATTCTTGATCTTCTCTGGCATTACTACTTTAGTGACAAGATTGTACACATCAGTGCCTTTGTCTGTGAACGGGTTGGTAAAGGTCTCAATAGTATTAATCAGGGTGTGGATGTTCTTGTCTTCTCTTTCGAGTACAGCTGCACTGTGGTGATGATGCCGTGTTTGTGTCTTAGACGACACTCCTGCCATCTCCTTCGCTTGCTCTGCCAGTCGGGACATCTCTGGTGTAATAAGGAAAAACTTACTTCGTGCAGCTGGGTTAAGGGTTATTCCTACTAAACCTCCGTTAACTTTCATTGACCTGTTGACATGCTCGAGTCCATGATCTGCACCAAGTGCACAGAATGGTACATTGGGGTTCTTATTGACAACCCAATTCCCAGAAAGGAACTCAGCATAGATATCTGGGTCGATCGTAGGCAGAGAATCCATCTCCGCTAGATAAAGTGGAATCATGCGAGCATAATTCAGACGATCATGCGCAAAGAAGTACTTTGTGAAGACCTGGAGGGCCTGGAGGTGTAATTCCCAGTCAGCTGTGTGTACGGCTCGGATGAAAGAACTGTACGGAGTACACTGATTTTTTAGTGAGAGAAGATATTTGATAATTTTTTTTAATATATATATAGATAGGCAGAGCCTAACAGCGTAGCACTATGAACAAGCTTAACTAAGGTGAAACTTAACTAAGGTGAAAGGTCGGAAGCACAAGAATTAAGATTGACGACCGGGCTATTTTTTAATTTTAGCAATTCTCAAAAAAAAGAACAGTATTACCCGACCGTCTGCACAGTACATTTAGACCGTATTTGTTAACAGTTATGTTTTACCTTCTCAAAGATCTTTAATTGAGCAAGAAGAACAAGAAGCCACAAAAGGTACTGGTTCTTGTTCTCTTTTATGCAGTTGTCCAACTGAAGATATAGAACAGGTGGTAGTTGATACTTTTGGCACCATCGTGCTAACATGAACAACGAAACGGATCCATTCAAGTTGGGGTCATGTGGCCACTGTTTGAAATCAAATGACCCAAAGACATCTTTTCTGTTTGGTGACTTGCCACTGTGTAATGCTGCCAGATTGCATGTGGCTTTGGTTTTCCTTCTAACCCGTGGAATACGCGTTGTCTTCTGGTCCATGGCAGTGTTATATAATCTGCTTCCAATGCACAGATAAATAATGTTTAATTTTTTTTGTTCTGATAAGACATGTAGTTATAACACGACCTATGTATACATGTAAAACCATGACTTTGCAACCAAGACAGAATGGAACTCACCCGACCAAGTCCATATGCTTAGTAGGTCTATTTTTCGCCTGGCCTTCTTGTTGTGTGTTTGCTTTTTTTCTTCTTTGTACCTTGTACAATCAGTGCATTTTGTGAACCGATTTTCCTGCATATTTAAAACGGAATTAATATAATTTTATTAACAATGAGAAATTATAATAAAATATACATTAAAATTAAGGAATACAATGTTGGATTGGTCTATAACCGTTTTCTAAAGGGATCTGAACAAAAATAATTCCTCTATTGCCTTCTAAACAAGTAGTGGGCTTCCATGTGTTTTCACATGCCTTTACCATGTCAATTACAATGATAGCATAATTGGCAGCATTTCAACTTTCAATGTCTGCTCTGAGCAGTAGCAATCTACAGCTGTATATAAATGTATGTACTGCCAAACTACCTGCACACAGACCATTACCCTTGCAAGATGCAAGTTACATGTATACAGCTATTTCAATTAACGTTGTCGGATGAAAGCTTAAAGCCAAGACCGCAAGGTAGTATGGGATTTTCATGCATATATACACCAAAATGAACAATGCCTCATCCGTACAGTGACGATCTCCGATGGCGAGTCATATGGATGAAAGAAATATTGGACTTCCAAGTAGATGAGGTGGCATCTGCTTTGTGCATGTCACCAACTATCGAACGTTATGTATCCAAATTTCAAACTTTTGGAGAAGTTAAAGCGGGGACTTTTGAAAGACCTGTAAATAGTGCATCTATGCACCCACACATGGAATATTTGATTATCGAGGGAATGCTTGAACACCAAGAGAAGACACTGTCAGAAATTGTACATGAGGTGTATGCTCGAATTGGATCAGAACTTGCTTTGTCCAGCATTTTATATTATTTGAAACGAAACCATATCAGTCGAAAAAAGTTTTATACTTTTTTCTGTTGTCGTCATTACCGTACGCAGCTTATGAAAATTTACGTAACCAAAGTTTTTTTTTCCACCAATCAGCTGAACCAAATTGCCCCTCAAAGGTCTGAAGAAGCAAGGGTACTCTTCCGTGCAAATGTTTGTACCCTGGATCCTGAAATGTTTCTGTTCTTAGATGAAAGCGGACTTGTAAGTGCTCCAGCCTTATTGAAAATGTTGAAATTTTGTTGTATTAGGTTGATCAGGACAAAAGACTTTCTCGATGTTACGGACGCATTCTTGTTGGGACATCGAGCAGTGGTTAAAACATTGAGACAGAACTGGGGCCCCCATATTACTGCTATTCCTGTCATTTGTAGCAAGGGCATCATTGACATTGGCAACTACGAGGGAAATATCAATGGGGCGACTTTTCACGATTTTGTGACTGACAAATTGTGTACTAACTTGCTTTCATTTAATGGCAGAAATCCTCGATCTGTGGTCATATTAGGGACGGACCATTAGATTTTTGAGGGGGGGGGGGGGGGGGGGTGGGCAATTTTTTGGTGCAGGATATTTTTTCTATGCTCAAGACTGTGCAGGATTTTTCTTTTTGTCATGATTTGCTTGAAGGTTATTTTTTGGGCGAGTTTATATGTTTTAATGCCTGACACATATACATGTTAGGAATACTAGAAAGGCCATACTATATACTGGAATACTATAGCAAGTCAGATCTGATGTAACAACAGCTTGATAGCATGAAGCCTGGCCATGGTGTGGTAACTGCCCCTACAATTCTCTTTGCACCAGTCCCCTGTTGATGTCGCTCCCACAGCACATCGTAGTACAAAAATATAAAATATCAGCAAGACCACAGCGACAAACCGTTCAGTGGTGCCGGATCTCCGAGTTGTAGACCTGGATCAGTACAATACTTACTTGCAGAAAATCAGAAAACGGCAAACTGATCCTTATGACAAGGCAATGAAGGAATAAACAAAAGAATAAAACAAAATATATATATTCAAACACATTTGCTCAATATTTCGGTTTCAAAACAAACCTTCAGGGGCTAACAGAAAAATAAAGATAAAACTAAAAGTTCGTTACAAATAGGAGTTTGAATTATGAAAATAAAAATAATAGTTTATTGGTGTAGGAGACTAGGTGTTGTATGTCAATGAGCTTCGTCACATCTATTTATTCCTAGAGGAGATAACGTTTTCCCTTTGTGTATCAAATGAGCCTCACTCGCCTTTCTCACTGCATCACGGTTGCTGCGTATGAGTTCAAGTGGAATTAGAAGAACATTGATTGAATGTCCAGCTTGATTGAAATGTAGGAGAAAGGAGTGGGATCGCTGAGTTGATGATGGTTCATGATGGAACGGCGGTGTTCTCCAAATCGTTCATTAAGTTGCCGTTTGGTCTCTCCGATGTATTGGCATTTACATTTTTTACATTCAATCAAGTAGATAAGATTTTTGGATTTGCAGGATAAGTTGTCAGTGATTTTTCTTTGTTCATTAGTTGCAGTAAAGATGTTATTTGTTTGTCCTTCTTGGAGAAAAGGACAGGTGAGGCAGCGTGGATGGTTGCATCTATAAACTCTGGCAGGTTGTTGCATGTGAGGTGTATTATTGTGGAGTGTGGAATGTACCAGAAGGTCACGAAGGCTTGCGTGACGTCTGTAAGCAGTAACTGGCAGCATAGGGAAGGCATCTGTAGCGTCCACTCTAACATCGCTACTTTATTAACGTTAATTCACCGTATCCAGGTCACATAATTCGTATTCATTTACAAACTTGAACGTGAAATATTCGCTGAAAGCAAAACAATAAACAATGACTATATTGCACAGCTGAACGTAGTGACATAACTGGCAACTGAAAAACCGAAAAAAACATTGAATACTTAGAAGTATTATGCCTGATAATAACAAAAGGAACTTCTACGAAATTGAAACTAGTTTACATGACTCCATAACATGTGCTTCTCACTGTGAGAAAATGCGTCCGCCACATTCTAGGCCTGCGGTCACGGGAGACCACTGGCAATGTCATTTATGAGTCACTTTCTGTCCCGTACAGCGTCTTTGCAGTTAGGGGAGGATTGAGGGATGTTAAGGTGTTTTTTGAGAACTGAAGATATTTTATGAAGAGGGGGGTTGAAGGTGATAACAAATGGCATGCGATCCGTTGTGGAATTTCTGTGTTCCTGTTGCTTGAGTGTTTCGTGGCGTGGGATGGCACAGACTCTGGTTACGGCTCTTTGTAGGGAGGGTCGGCTGTACCTTCGTTTTATAACATAATTTACAAGTTCTTTGCTACGTTGATCAAAGTAGGTGTCGGTGGAACATATGCGGCATATTCGAAAAAGGAGGCTGAATGGGATAGTTTTCTTAGTGTGGTTAGGGTGACAGGAAGACTTGAGAAGGTACTGATGTTTGTCAGTGGGTTTTGTATGTAGATCTGTGTGGATTTGGTTGTTGCTGAGGTGTACCAGTACATCTAGGAAGGGTAGGGACTGATGCAAAGAAACTGAATATTCATGGGTAAACATGATGTTAGAGTGGATGGAATTTAAGCATCCGATGAAGATTTTAAGTTTCTCCTCTCCTGTCCAAACCATGAAGACGTTGTCTATGAATCTACGCCAGACAAGGGGCTTGAAGGGGGCGTTGTCGATTACTTGTTGTTAAAATTATCCCATGAATAAGTTTGCGTATGAGGGTGCCATACGAGTTCCCATTGCATTTACGTGAATTTGTAAGAAATGCTCATTGTTAAAGGGAAAAATTGTTCATGCCAAGTATCATTCTAATGAGATCACAGATGCATTAAGTAGGAAGTGTTTTGTTTTGACGGGTGTTAAGGAAATGGCGGCAAGCTTCAATGCCTTCGTTGTGAGGAATGTTAGTGTTAGTGAAGAGACATCAAGGGTGACAAGAATGGCATTGTCCGGTAGAGGTCCCATTTGTTCAAGTTCAAGAAGAAAGTGTGTAGTATCTTTGATGTAAGAGGGAAGAGACTGTACGAGGGATTTGAGGTGGTGGTTGACAAATTCAGAAATTCGCTCAGTAGGAAGGCTATTGCTAGATATGATAGGACGTCCAGGGTTGCCTTTTTTTATCGAATTTAGGAAGAATGTAGAAGCGACCAGGCTTAGGGTCGGGATTGGAAGTGAGGTATTTGAATGTGTCATTGTCTATTAAATCATCTGTGTAGGCGGTTAATGTATTCTTTGACAAAGTTCCTGTATTCTTTTTGTTAAGTCTAGGTTGTTTCTGGTAGTACTTAGGGTCATTGATTTACCAAAAGTAATGCATTATCACGGCCCCTGAGCCCTTGTCTGCTGGTTTAATCACTATATCTGAACGTTTCCTGAGGTGTGAGAGGGCATTGCGTTCTTTCTTGGATAAGTTGTTTATTTTGGAAGGTTTTGAAGACATGATGTCGTATTCGACGGCGTTAGTATAGGTATCGTTGTACACCCAGCCATCTTACAAATTATTACAAGCTTGTTGTACAACACATAAACAAAGTATTTCTCATACATTGAGATATACCTACAATGCTGCTGTACAACTATAAAAGAGCCATTCCTTGTGTCAGAAAATATCTTACTTAAGAAATCAGCTAAAAAGCCTACAAAGGCAACAATACAGTAATATTAACAGACGTAATCAGTGTTTGTCTTTCTTAATTAGTAATTAACGCATGCAGCACCTAGTTCTCTTTTATTTGAACAGAACGAACTTCGTGAAATCAGAATCTTACAAGGCTGACACGAGAAAGAAAGAAAACGTAATAATTTGTCTTCTGTTTTTCAGTATCACGCACAATATTAACTTTACAGCTACAATCTACACAAATTAAAATACATGGATGCATGTGCAGCACGTTCGCTGCATGCTAATTTATAGGAATTAGAAAAACGAGCTTAAAGTGCCCCTGTGATCAAATTTTTTATTTTGATTTTTTTACATTTTCGTGTACAATTAGACTTTTTTTACTCATCTTGCCAAATTTCAATTCATTACGAACATCAGAAGTCATTTTATTTTAACATTTATTTCCGAAAATTTACGGCCGCTATTAATCAACCTTGTTCCAAGGCTTGGTTGAGAATGGGAGAAAGTGACGACAAAGACTCAAACATACCTCACGGGTTGAAATTATAATAATAATAAGTATTGAAAATCATGCGAAAAGCAACAAAAACTTTGGACTTGTTCCTCGTGCAATTTTCTATGTTGATTGTTATTATAATTTCAACCCGTGAGGTATGTTTGAGTCTTTGACATCACTTAATCCCATTCGCAACCAAGCCTTGGAACAAGGTTGATTAATGGCGGCCGTAAATTCTCGAAAATAAACGTTGAAATAAAATGACTTCTGGTGTTGGTAATGGATTGAAATTTCGCAAGATGAGTAAGAAAGTCTAAAAGTACACGAAAATGTAAAAAATGAAAATCAAAAATTTGATCATCGGGGCACTTTAAGAATAATTGTCATGATCAACCTGATTTTTACGCACTTTACAATGATTAAACATTGGAATATTTAAGCACACAGATTGAACAGTATACATTCGATGGAGTCCAGGCATTACTTGCAATGAGAATGATTGGTGGAAAATTAAAAGTTCCTTACCAACAGTCTGGCCCAGCATTGCAATTTAAAATCGGGGAGATTATGGTTTTTCTGCAACCTTGAAAGGCGTGCCTCATAGCTGGATGTTTCTTCCTCGCCGGTATTGTCAATCGCAAAACTGGGACCGGCTATTCAGAAAAAAAGTTACAAAATAAATACGGTAAACAAAAACGTAAAGTGAGACTATATAAAAATAATGTAAAGCCATATTCAACGTTATGTACGTACATGTACGTTTTCTTTTTTTCCCACTGCTTTCGGTAAATGTGGGTCCACCCACAGAGACACCATTCCCTTTTTAACCAATGACAGCGCTTCGGCTAATTGGATTTCTGATGTGATGTTAAACTTTTTCTGGCAGTCACCAAAGTATCCGAGGCTAAACGTGGTATCAGATGCCAGCAAAATCTCCTCTCAGCATCTTTCTAGGAGGTAATCCTTTAATCCCCCCACACTGTCAAATAGTGAAACCCTTCGTAGGCAGTACGTTTCGTTCCTGTTTTTGTTTGCCTCCTTCAGAACAAGGAGGCAAACATCTATTGTACCATCGCCCATTTTCAATGAAAAAAAAAAACAATAATGATCGATGATATAACATAGTGCTTTGATAGAGCTGATTGCATGCATCTATAACATACATTGTATATGAACCTCACTACTATGAAGCGCAGACTTTGCCAGTATTAACTTCTTACTAGGCTCAGCACCTAGCTGCAGTGACTTAGGCAAAATTCTTCTCCCTTGTACCGCACGAACCGCATTACTTAAATTTTCTTTCGATTATGTGAAACTAAACTTCATCTGCAAGCTTTGCCTCACAGAGGATTCGCTTAGGCTTTCTGCGTTGGGCTTTCCTCGTTTCGCTTCCCTACCTACAGCTCTACTGGGGTCAGACTTTCAGTGGTCTTTTTTTCCCCATTTTTAATCTAACCGAGGCTTCTTGCTCCTTTCATGACTTGTTACACAGGTCTCAAAATTCACAAAACTATTACACAGTCATAACAGTTTCTGCATATCTTTCTTGGCAGCTCATCGCTTTCAACAACATTCATCCCCGTGACTTTCTCTAGAAGACCTAGAAGCTTTTCACTTTACGCTTTCTCTCCAAATAAATCTTAGCATTGTTTTTTAAGGTAAAATTACAGCATCTGCAAACATGCTTTAAAGCTCGAGGCAAAACCTTTACTGGAGTCTTGTCCACCATATTGAACCCGGGTTCCCAGATTTGCTCATGAGGTTATCTGTGTACGAAATTTTAACTACTTCGAACTTCCGGTTGTACTGCTCATGCTCAGGAATTAGCCAATGAATGATCGAATTTTTACGCTTTATCCCAGAGCCCCTTGTTGCCCATTCCGCTGGACAAAGGTAACATGGACTCTGGGAACAAGATTGAAAATCGGCCGAAAATTATCTGCACAGTTTTCACGGAAAAGCAAATCACCACCTTATTCCAAGTATTATTTTCCAAGTTTGCCTGAACCCCCCCCAAAAATGCTAAAATTGACAAGAAAGAGAACTATATTTGTTCGGAAGTGCAAAATTCTTCCGAGTGAATTTCTTTGTTAGTATTTAAATTTCTAATCCACCCATTAGAGCCCGAAGATGTTGTGGTTTTTCATAATTTCTCAAAGAAACCTGAAAAGCTTTTATAATTTATGAAAAAAAAAACGTAGTTTGGCATTTCTGATTTCCTTTAAAGACAACAGAATTTCTGATCCCCCTTAAAAGACATTCAGAATTTCTGTTCCCTGTAAAATAATAATAATAACAATATTTATTTCTTATATATATTGCGCTTTTTCTATAAAAAAATAATATAATAAAATCTTACAAATTGGAAATTGATAATAAAACTACCGACTAATTTGTAAGAATTAAAATCTATTATAAAAATTGAAAATTGTGCTTAAAAGAATCTTTACAAAAAGCCTTGGAAAATAAATGAGTCTTAACTAAACGCTTAGAAATGTCAATATTCCTAGCTTGCCTTACTGACAAAGGAAGGCTGTTCCATGAGACTGGTGCTGCAACCATAAACGCGCGATCCCCCATATTCTTTTTCTTTTTGAACCGCGGACTTGCCAGCAATATACCATTGTTATTTCTATGCAATTGATAATGTGAAGCTGGTAAGATTGAAACTAGATTCTTAAGATAACTAGGTGCTAAGCCCTAAAGTATCTTACATGTAATAAGAAGAATCTTAAAATCTATACGCAACTTCACTGGTAACTAGTGAAGTTCCCGAAGTAGAGGGGTAATGTGACAATACTTAGGTGCACATTAAACTAACCGTGCGGTTGCATTCATAACTCTTTGAAGTTTCCTAATTTGATTTGGTCTGTATGTAGGGAGGGGCCAGGGCTGTCATTACAAGCCATAACCCATAACATCTATTGTGTTTGACAAACAACAACAAGTTTTTTTCAAGTTAATTTATAAGTTTACAAAGCTTGTGCCCGCAATCAGCAAGGGCTATTTAAACGAAGTCTAACTTAGACCGTGATTTAAGACAATTAACGAACCTCCACATCTGTTTATATGCGGGTCATTTTAAGTCGTAAAAGGTTTTTCTAGCCTGTGCTATAATGCCTTCTGAACAATGTTTACAGTAAATGAAGGGCCGAGAGCATGTCCAACCTATATGACTTTTTAGGCCTTTTTTTATTTTTTCTCGCTCAGAATAGCCTCATTTTATCGTACAACGGATAATATCACAAGCCCTTGTCGAATTTGCACTAACCCTAAGGAATTTGACCAATTGCACCTGAAAAAAGCAGAGTTCTGGCCCTCCAGTGCTTTGACTGTACATTCAGAGCGCAATTTCGAAGCCATTTCAAAGCAGTATGGCCGTGAGAATACGCGACTGCAATACTTCTGACCAGTGCCAACAACCTGAACAAAAATACCGTTATTTACGCACGCCTGGCTCGCTTATCTATCGTGAGCTTACTACAGCAACACATCGCCTCTGTAGCGTGTGTGTAAGCCAACGTGTATGAGGCCCGTCCGGTGATTGAAAGACATCATTAAGTCTGGAAATCCTTAAGTCTCTAGCACTTCTCAAAGAAACGAGTCGTGTTTCTTGTCCTTCCTTGTGTCTGAAGCGCCATTTAGCACTCGAGGTGAAAAACGGACCTTGGTTGGGAAGACGAGCCGGCGGGAAAGTCTGGAATCACTTCGGATCAGAAAAGGGGCAGCGTTGAGAGTTGTGGGCCATTTCCCATCCCGTGCCGTGGTCGAAATGCCCGATATCCGAAGTGCTTTGAGACTTATAGTATTTTGCAATAACTATCGGGCGGGAACTCCATTTTGGTTTTGTTGTAGGATTTCCCGACATGCTTTGCGACAGTGGTAGATGGGTCCGCTGTGCGTGGTCGGGCTCTTGAAATACAGCTTTGGGCAGTTCAAAGTGAGTTGTTGCTGGCCGGCGGGAAGACGTTTTCGCATTTGGAGTCGTTAATGCAACATTAAATTCGATCTAAAAGGATTTTGAAATCGAGATACGCGATTTGATGCGTATCAACCTTTAAATAATAAAACTGAGAATGTGTTCCTCGGTAGTCTAGTGGTTTGGTCGGGGATTTGCGCTAGGACGGCTCTGGGTTCGAATCACGCTCAGCATCTTTTTTTTTTTTCCGAACTGGACATTATGAAAGTGATTTACTTTTTTTGCGTTCGTCAAAATTCCTTACGTTTAATTTTAAAAAAATATCGAACCGTGTCAGTGTGAAAACAGAAGCTTACCACAATATTGCGTTACAATAGGAGCCTTTGATTTTTTTTTTTTTTTGCATACGGTATTTCTCAAAAACGACAGAAAAAAATTCGGAAAAATGTTTTGCAACTAATTTCTAGTTCACATGCCAAAATTGGACAAATCTGAGCAAGAAAAAATAAAAAAAGGCCTAAAAAGTCATATAGGCTGGACATGCTCTCGGCCCTTCAAATAACGTTAAAACATTAGAGATGGCCAGATTAAAATTGGTTTAGGCCGCGGTTTTGTTAATCACTGTCTAAACTTTGTTTAAATAACCGGCTCAATGTCACTCCTGCATGTACATGATTATCATAATTGACCACTAATCCTTAACATAGCATTTCCGTCTTGAAGATGCTTCCTTGTAGAGGGCAACAATTTGTTATCCTCAGTAAAGGAAAATAAAGACTAAATAATGCAAGTCTTGAGGAGGTCATCAACCCACGGAGTCCGGCTTCTATGTGCATTTTGTGGACTCCACTTTCCCTTAAAAGAACATTTCCAATAATACAGCTTCACTTCTTTGGCCTTTACTTCAAGCACCTTCCCAATAACAGGTACTTTGTTACAATTGTAAAGGTTCACTGCAACAAATTTACCCACCTCGGTGGTCTCCAGATGATCTTCGACAGTTTCCATAAGATTTTCACGTTGTTGTGGTGGCCTACAATACTACAATACAATACAATACTGTTTATTGTGTCATACGCTTAGCTATAAAAGAGTATGTTATCGTAGACGCCCTTGAAAAGCTACGACGATAACAAACCAGCTAGTTTACAGGTATTCCACTTAAAAATGAATAAAATACAATAAAATAAGAACATTTATAATTAATAATCTATAGTAGCAATACAAGCTTTTACATTTATACATTTATATATAAATAAACAAAAAGAAATCGTGTCACTATGATCTTTAGGTAAAGTTGACAAGGTCAGTGTCTTTTAAGTTATTTTTGAAAACTTTATAGTTTGAGTTTGTTCTTAGAGAATCTGGAATTGCATTCCATAATTTTGCGGCTAAGTAGCTCCATGATTTTAGGCCGTATGAGGTTGTTTTAGGCTAAGGTAAAATCAGTATATTGTTGCCCCTGAAATTATAGCTAACTTTCCTACAGCTAATTAATTCCCTAATACATAGTGGTGCATAGTTGCTGTTCATGACTTTAAAAATAGCTGGAAATTTTCCGCGTCCCTCAACGTGAAAATGTTTTTGATGCGAACTTCGAAGCTGAGGAATCTACCTCGGTGACTGGAGCTACAAAAAGGTGGGTTCAGCGGCCCCAGACAAAATGCGAGACATGTTATACAGACTTTTAATATCTAAAAGGACCGCTTCTTTGGATGAATTAATTTTAAAATCAATGTTGAACGAAATTTCAAACTCAGTGTTCCTTTCTTCCTGGAGATGAGAGGCCAAAATTTCACTTCGCGAGAGATCGCATTTATCCGGATCGCATTTATCCGGGTCCAAATCAAAATAAACAAAGCGCGGTGCATCACGGTAAGTGACGATGGGCCTTTAAACAAAGAGATACAATGAATCACTGCATGCGAATTGCACAAACAATCCAAAGAGTCTGGGTAAATAATTACCTGAGGTTAATTGAGTTTGTATAGGTGGGAGTGCGGTGGCCTAATGGTTAGTAGTACCCTGGACTCCAGATGGAGGGGTCCGGGTTCTAGCCCTGGCTGGTGGTCACTGTTGTGTTCTTAGGTAAAACACTTTACTCTTATATTGCCTCTCTCTACCCAGGTGTATAAATACGTACTGGCGAATTTAATGCTCAGGGTAACCCTGCAATGGACTAGCATCCCACCCAGGGAGGAGTAGAAATACTCCTAGTCACTTCATGTTACGGAAACTGGGATAAGCTTCGGCCTGATGGGCCACTAGGTTAGCATACAGATTATAACCATGTTCTATTTGCAGCTTAAATAATTGTTGTTTTTGAGAAAAAGCATTGTTTTAGAAATGAAAATAATTTATCTCATTTTATTAGTTATATCAACATCAAACAACCAGGTCATATAGTTCCCTCTTCACATACACATTTCAGAACCCCTTTTGGCAATATGGTAAAATTTTAACAATCTATCGAATATGCAGTGGGACCAATGTACATGCATATACTGTATTGTTGGTTTCCCATATAGTTAATATATACCACTTGCTGTAAACACTAGAGACTTTAAGATACCTGGGTGGCTGACTTCGAGGACAGTAGAACTTCATGAGGAGGACTGGGCTGATGCCGACGTTCTTGGCGGGAAACTTTTAACGTTTAGAGCGGGCGTTTGTGAAACGTACCGTATTTCCTCACCTATAAGCCGATCTCAGCTATAAGCCGAGGACCTGAAATTCAGAGACCTTCCAATAGATTCATGCTTCCAAAAAAAAATAATAAAACCATCGGCTATGAGCCGAGAGCAAAATTCTCGATTGTAACGGGCCATTTGAGCGAGCGAACCTCACGGGAAACATCGGAAAATGACTCACTAAACAAAAAACCTAATGAATTACAATAAACACAAAAGAAAAACAGCGAACCAACGAATATCAATTGATCCAACGAAGTGTATAAATACTACCACGCGACCACACAAAACCATAACAGTTACCCGTAACTTGAAAAGCGTTTCACAGTATCAATCGATCAAGTATCCCTTTCGCCACTGTCATTTTTTATCATCATGCCAAAAGCACGCCGCTCCTCGTATAGTATGGCTTTTAAAATAAAAGTTATCGCGGAAGCTGAAGCTGTAGAAAACAACTCGGAAATCGCTCGAGAATATGGACTTAGCGAGTCCATGGTACGACGCTGGAGAAGAGACCAGGCGACTATTCTTTCTGGTGAGCTGAAGATGTCCGCGAAACGTGCAACGATGGGCCGTTTCACTCCAAAATATCCAGAACTGGACCAGCAAGTGATGGAGTGGTTTTCACAGCAAAGAGAGCAAGGTAATATTTACATTTGTGATCTGAAATTTGATGAGTTTTTGAAGAGCGAGGCCGTCTTTCAGTGCGTGGGAAGAAAGGACTTTGATTGGTCAGAAATACGTTGTTGTCATGACAACTTTATAACATGTCACGAAAAGAGTGATGCAGTCACGGAATTTACGATTTGAGCTTTTTCGCGCATTTGGCATTAAGATTGTTATTTTATTTTTCGCAGGTATAAGTGTGAGTGGATTGATGCTTCGCCTTAAAGCCAAAGAACTCTCGGATGATCCTTCCTTCAAAGCTTCCCGTGGATGGTACGAGAAATGGAAACGACGCCACTCGGTCAGCATGCGAACGAAAACAACTCTGGCACAACGATTGCCTGCCGACCTCGAAGAGAACATTGTGCAATTTCATCGCTTCATCATTGCAGCAAGAAGACGCGTTGATTACCCTTTATCCCGCATCTACAATATGGATGAGACACCCATGCGTTTTGAAGACATGGAAGAGAACGAGTTCGAGACCGATAGCGAGAACGAAACGGATGGCGAGTAAACCACTGGGTTGAAAGCCCTTGTACAGATCCATCAAACGGCTCCTTTAGGAGCCACCAATTTCATAAAAGTCAATAACCAACATTCAGAAGTTATTTTTGTTGTGTTTTATTACTTTTTTGCTTCATTGATAACTTGATTACAAGCCGGGGGGTAAAGTTATTTAGCAACTGTATTTTTTTATAATCTAAAACCCTCGGCTATAAGCCGAACCCCCTTCTTCGTGAAAAATCTCCCAAAATTTTGTGTGAAAAAACGAAAAAATCGCTCGGCTTATAGGTGAAGAAATACGGTAGGATAGTTTCGTGTTTAAGTGCATCATGGCATCTTAAAAAGGCTCGCGAAATGGTTGTTATTGCTTATGCAGAAAAGCTACGTACTAACAGATGAAGAGTTCTTGGTTCTGTATGAGGCTACTAAACCAGTCAATTTAGAACTGCCTTACTACGAGTACAAGGAATTTAACTTGGGAGGAAAACATCAGCGAGGCCGAATGCAAAGCCAAGTTTCGATTTGAAAGGGGAGATATCGAACGTCTTGCTGATATACTTCAATTACCAGCCACCTTTAAATGTCCACAAGGCAGTGTTTGCAACCAAATAGAGGGACTTTGTATCCTACTTTGCTGGCTTGTATATCCATGTCGTTACAGTGACATGGTTAGCAGGTTTGCAAGACCAGTTCCCATTTTGTGCATAGCATCGAACATCGTGCTTAACTATATCTACGATCTGCATCATCATAGAATCACTACCTGGAATCATTCCATTCTGAATCCACTTGCCATTCAACAATATGCTGATGCTGTCTTTGACAAAGGCGCTGCCCTCGACAACTGTTTTGGGTTTGTAGATGAAACGGGCCGTCTCATTTGCAAACCCGGAAAAAATCGTAAACTATTTTCACCGGACTCACCTTCACTTCTATAATGGGAATGGGAGCCCTGGCGTCCTTAGACCTATGGCATCGGTGATATGAAATGTACAAAACATACGAGATTGGAATAATCCATACCCCAAACGAGGTGCCCACACTCAGAACCAAATTGCCCGTACTAAAAAACAAGGGCCCAAACTTAGTAAATACGAGCTACCCAAACTTCATTCTGAAAGGAGTCAGAAGAAGACCGCTTAACGCCCAAGGGGCAAGAAGGGAATGCACAAATAATGTTTTTAAAGGAGTCCAGAGAGGTATATAGACTTGACAAAGTGGACGTGCCATCCGAAGCAGAAGAACGCAAGTAGGATGAAGAGCCTTGGCGGAGAACTTCCAGCTTCATGTAATACAGTGCAGTCTGACCGATATTCCATCCAACATGGGACATGACATCAGCCAGTTGAGCTCCAGATAACGCGAGTGATGGCACAACCAGAGCGAAAGCTATGGAGCGTTTCTCCCTCGTCAAGGCAAGCTTCTTTGAGATACACTTCGAGTCTTTGCTGAGCAGTGGAGCTTGAGAGGGGCTTGTCTACTATATCTCCCTGTGGAGTGGTGGGCCTGAAAAGGTAGCCCTTTGAGAGATCAATGACCAATTCAGCGCAGATGGCAGGGTTAGGGTGTCGGCGAATACCAAAGATATTGGAGGCCCCATCGTGACGAGATGTGATTAAAAAGGAAGCTGTCGTCTGAGGGGAAGTGCAGGATCTCGGGGGTTTTAACATTTCCCAAGTCCAAGCCACGATCACCACTGAAGAAAAGGGCTTTAAGAAAAGCTTGATCCCAGGCAAGGATGTAAAGCTCTAGCGCAGAAATACCAGGGGAGTTCATTTTACGATTCAAAAATCGCGATAAAGAATGAAGTTTAGGCAGAAACAAGGGAACAACTTGCTTGACTGTAACTCTGGCCTGCAACTGCTCAGCAGTAAAAGCCTTGAGGTAGGATTTGACTTCGAGAGCAGAGGCGGGGTTTCCAAGCTGTAAGGAACTTTCTCATTCACCTTTGCGTCCAATTGCTGCAAAGATTGCAGGAAACTTGCCCATGTACAAGTCAACGGTATTATATGATAATCTAATCAGGCAACCACAGGTGTGAACATTATGCTTGCCAAGATAGGGACAGCCACTGGAATGTACTTGTGTTTTTCTTTTATTATCTTTCCAAAGATAAGGTCGATCTTGAGCGAATTAGCAGGAAGCGTCCCAAGCACCTTACGTTTATAACCACACATCTGGCAAAAACGGAAATTAAAATCGTTTGGGCGGAGACAAGTAGGGCATCTAACAGCAGGGACAAAAGTACAAGCCACAGATGGAAGTTCCTATAAACAGGCAAAAATATATACTTTATGAAGACGAAAAAACACGACAGTTTAAGTTACAACCGTACAATACTCTTCAGGATAACCTTATAGTGAAAAAAGTGCCAGAGAGTTAGATTCTAAAAGCCCATAAATCCCAATGTAAACATGATTGTGGGAAAAAGCCTTTGTGGGAGGGGATACTCAAAATCCCAGGTTCGCCCTTTTCAGCTAACAGACAAAATTGTTTTGCTGTAGCTCGAAGCATAGGCCACCAAAACCTCCTTGGATAAACATCAGGAATAATCAAAGTGCAGGGAAGTGATAATGACTGAAGAAAATGAATCAGCTGGGGGATAAGGGCAATGGGGGGAAGGCGTAAGGGTACCCCGGTTATAGAACAGACTGGGAGAATGGGACGCTGGATGCTGAGCAAAAACGTTAACTCCCGCACAACCAGGATAAGGCGAAAAGAATGGAAAGGGCTGACCAGAAAAGTCACACTGAATATTTGAATATTTGAAGGAAGGGCCATCAGGTCGACTGAGTGACCAGTTGCCCCCCCCCCCCCCCCCAAAAAAAAAAAAACATGGTCCAAACCGCCGGCGAAAGTAAGGCATCCATGTGGGATAAGCGGGGTTGGACGAAGAAGGGATATAATGGAGACTAAGGAAAACATTGGATGACAAGACCTGAGTGAAAATTCGTTTGAGGGCATCAAGCAAAGGATGGGATCTCGAACCTTGCCTATCCCAAGCTGAGATGAGAGCCATTCTATCAACAAAGACATCAACCCAGGGATTAGAAATCGAGGAGCCTAAGTTTTCAGAACAATAGCCAAAGTGAGAGCTTCTTTCGTGGCTATGTCACAAGGTAGATGTTAATCAGGCCAATAGTCGGATGCGACTACAGAAATGGTTCCTGGACCCAAAACACCTCCCCAACCAAAGGATGACGCATCAGAGCAAAGGTGGATATGGCGATGACATTCGGATCGCCAAGGCAAAAAGCCTTCCCAAGATTCGAGGAATAGCTAAAGCTCTATCTCAGCTCGGAGAGGAATAGAGAGCCTAATAGGCCTAGAACAACGAGAGATGATTCATTGATTCATTCATTTTATTAACCACGTAAAAAAATATATACAATAATACAATGCACTAGAAATTTATAATAACTTAAAGACGATAGACTACAAAATGTTTAAGGTAGTATTGACAAGGAAGCCTATATGGAAGCCGGGGCTTATGAACTATAGGCTTCCTGACAATATAGGGTACATCATACGAATTATGAGGACAGCATAAAAAATATAAAATGTATTATTTTAAAAAGAAAAGGAAAGAAGTATGTAGCGCAACAAGGAGTATTTCTGACTAGGAAAGAAGGAATTTTTTAAGTCTTTGGCCAAACAAACGGATGCTTTGACTGTTTTGAATTTCATGACTTAACGAGTTGAAAAACTTAGGTCCTTGAAACCGAATTGAGAAGTTTCGAATATTAGTTCGACAGGGATGTATGTAACAAAGGTTGCAATTTCTAGTATAATGCAAATGTAGCTGACCTGCAAGAGTAAACATATCACGAAAATAGTTAGGAAGTAAACCTCTTTTAAATAGATACATAAATTTACCAATCTGATATAGGTAATGATGTAATAATGATAATAATGAGGTAATAATGATGAGAAACTAAGGAACCTGTGGTGTGATAAATGTCAGCTGAAAGCTTCCAACCAAAGGGGATCGTGTTGCTTACAAAATACCATCCTCCCCACTGGAAACCGAAGAAGGTCCTGCTATTTTGAGCGAGGAGGATATGTTCGTAACTATATGATAGATAATCATTGATATGATATGATATGATATGATAGTAATCTTTGTGGACATATGGGGAAGGTCTAACTTGAAAAGCTTATCAACAGTCCACAGGTTAATGAAACGATCATCATTACAGAGGCGACGTTTCGAGGGCTCAACTGTTAAGGGCATAACAACACGTGGGGGTGATACCTCTCCTACCCTACCCCAGAGGGAGATGGCACCTGTAGCTAGACAGTCTAAAATACTGCGAGAAATAAAGGAGAAAAACGGTTTACAAGATATATTGTTCTGAACAATTTTGCAGAGAGGCAAGTCAGAGTCAAAATTTTCTCCTTTGAAGGACCCACGAAAATGCTGAAAATATTTGAAGACGTTGACGCCATCTTCAATCCAACTCAAAACTTCTTTTGCTGTATCATACTCTGTTTGGAGGGCGATAGAGAGCCAGGTTTCATGGAATTTGTGAAGTTGCCCTGCCAGAAAATGGTACTTATCTCTAAACGCAAGCATGGATGGATCTGCTTTTGCCCTACCAGCAATGATATCTTGTACAAAGTCAAGTTGTACATGTTGATTATATGCTGTTAAGCCTGGAACGTTTTGAATGGGTGCGGAGTTCCACGGGACCCATTGAACATTGTTGAGTGGCACATCTTGAGGGTGAAAGTGGGGGTCAATCTCCCATTGAAGGAACTGAAGAGATGAAGTCGTAATTGAGGAAGAAACCTAGGGTGAGCAAAAGGACACACCAGTATAAGAATATAAGAGGGGTAATGAAGTTGAATTACTTTAAAAACAAAACAAGAAGTAAATAAATTGAAGTATAAACTTTATTGTGCAAATGACCCAATACATAGGTAAATAGACAATTATCGCAGCGGGGGCCTAGGACCCGACAGAGAAGATGTGGGTTTTTGCCGAGCGTAAGGCTGAAACATCTGCATAATCGGTTGGCATAATGACCAATCTGTCCGCACCTAAAACAAGTAGGCGCGGTGGAACCAGGTCTGTTGCGGACTGAGGAACGAGGATTACGCAGACACTTGTCGACCTTGGCCAGGGACTGCAACACTTTCCCGTAGTTGCGGTCGGAGAATAAGGCCAGGAAATAAGCTTTGAATTGCTCTCTAGGTTTGTGCAAACGCTGCCGTATCTCCTGTAGAGCGACGGAGTAGTAGGAGGACTTTTCATGATTGGCATTAGATGCACAGGTAACTAACTCTTGCGCCAGCTGTAGGGCCTCGTACTTATCAAAATCTGAGCCATTCTTCACGGCTAAGGGATTAATCTTACGTAAAATTATATAAACGGAGAGCTTGTTAAGGTCCTCCAACGCTTGCAAACAGGCCTTGAGGGTTTCCACAATGTTACCCTAAAGAGAAATAAGTGGTAGAAAGGGAAAAGTGGTGAGTGGAAAATAGGGAAAACTGCGAAAAAGAAAATGGAAAACAGTAGAGAAAACTTGATGTATGAGGGGAAATAGAAACAATCAAAGGGCTCTTCAAGCCATCTCGTTAATGCGTTAGAAGGTGAGGTTAATAAAAAGATAGGCAGTCTATGACTGCATGTAGCTTACTGCGCCTGTTATTACTTAGATTATCATAGGATTTCCTCCCCCCTCCCCCCTTGCCCCCTGGATTTCCAAGCCGAGAGACCCCCCACTCCTGCCCGGATTTGCAATAATGTTTTGGAAGCCCTAAATTTACAGGTAATGAGAAAAAAAATACATGTAATCGCATTCAGAAGATTTTGTTTTTATAATTTTCAAAACCGTGGTGACGAGTGCTATAAATTGGTGAAACATTTTAAAAATAAATATTGCGTGACGCATCATGAACCCCCCCCCCCCCCCCCCCCGTGATTTCAAGACTAAATCGAAGTGAAATTTTTCTAGTTCCTAATAACTGCTTTGATTTTGCCATGTATTAGTTTTTCCTGGCTTCATAGTTTATTCAAAGTGTTGTCGCAAATACACAATATTTCCTTGAATGAAAACGTCTTTCCCTTGAATAAAAGAGTTAAACGCTTATCAGAATTCAGTGATTTTCTGCTTCCGGAAGGCTTAGCGATTTGTTTATCCTAACTGCAGCGCTAGCGTCTGCGAATTATATTATAAACATCACAAAATAATATTTAAATTCAGCAACCTACTTTATTATATCTAGTGTTTTCTAAAATTTCCGACTTTTCATGTGTATATAGAATGCAATTCTTATCCAATTTAGTTTAGTCTCAAGAGGAAAACGCATCAAATTATCGCATCAAGGAAACTGTCGGCCACGCAAATTTGTTCAGCATCTGGCGAATTTCTCGCAAGACCGATTGTGGTCAAGTTTTCTAAATATTTGTCAAAAGCTACTAATAAGACAAAGAAACAGTCTATGAAATGTTTCTTACAAAGTAAATGGACATTAAAAAATGTGACTTTCTTTACCGTAGTTTTCTAGGAATGCTTGAAAATTCTTAGTAAAGTCTGCCGCTTCGAGTATAAATTCTGAAAGAAGACATGTCCTCACTTGTGACAAATTTCATCGCTTTCAGCTCTCAAACCACCACTACAAAGGCAAAAAATCTTCTAAAGGACTTCTTTCCATTTCGAAGTCTTAAAAGGCGTGCTTTCATTCCGGTTACGCAAAATGAACGTCTACAAAATGAAAGCGTGGAGTTCACGGCCGGCCATATTTGTTAGAAATCTGATAGTCTTCTGAGGGAACATTCGA
>JAJLRJ010000001.1:33152398-33167398 GCA_024195265.1 Dendrophyllia cribrosa
AATACAGTACAGCTAATTACATACTCAAGATACTTACACTATTTACAATAACAATCACGACAGATACTTACAATACTAAAGCTACTTACACTATTTACAATACTAATAAAACTACTTACAATACTAACCCAGTTACTTGCTATTAGTTTCGATACTTAAAATAAAATAAAGATTACATCCACACCATTCAAACTCATTACTAGGATCTATTTACACGGGTGCAAAGCCCATGCACGGAGCCCACTTTTTATTGAATTTATCCATGCTATTAGTTTTAACACATATAAACTTTTCTGTTTCATACTTAGTTTTAACCTTTAGTTTAAAGGCAGTTATGCTAGGAAGTGTCTGATTTCTTCTGCAATCCCATATATACAATTTAGCATTCAGTAACAGATAGTTTAGTAAAGGGCACTTTGCGTATATTATTCCAATTATAACGTCTTGCAGGGTGAGATGGAAGAATTCTCTTGTCAAAAAGTAGAAATAGTATTCAAAATCTTTCCAAAAGCGTTGTACATGGCGACAATCAAAAAGAACGTGGTGGAGGGTTTCCAGTTCCGATTTACAGAATGAACATTTATCATCTAAGATGTATCCTATCTTACACAACTTTGTATTGGTAAATAATATTGAATTAAGGACTTTGTATTGAAATGCTTTTAAGTATGGTTCAAAGGACACCTTATGAGGCAACCAAAAAACACTTTTCCAGTCGTCTTCTGATAAATTAAAAGTTTGTCTCAAATGTTGAAAATAATTTGGGAACTGGGCTTTTGTCCTTTTGATTAATGTATAGTAATCCTTAGATTTCTTTTTTAACACGTCAAAGTCATTGTTATCTATCGTCAAAGATAGTGAAATTTCCGAAGGGGCACTGGCCCCATTGTTTGTTTTTAAGTGTGGTGGTACAGAATGACGAAGTCCTGCCCAAATTAAAAAATTAATTTTACTGATTTTACTCGAAATAATCTAGATAGAAAGAAATACCTGAAGTTGTTCGGCCGGAGGATTTGGAGCGTCTGGTTGTGGAGCAGCTAGAGCAGGTTCTGTTGCTGGTGGCGGTTCAACCTGCGGGACAACTGCGTCTTGGTCAGCCCTTGGCCTTTGAACATTAGGCTGTGAAGCGTCAGCCATAGCGAAGAAGGGCACACAGAGTAGAGCAAGTCTTAACAGTAGAACAACAAGACGTGTGCAGTACACTGGTGTGCGAGAAAAGAGAGAATTAATAATGAGATTCTGCTTATATACACTACGGGGAGACCGCTTACAATAAAAGGCTGGTATACAACGGGCACAAGAGGGTACTTCCCCCTTAATTTCAGGCTATTGCTCTTCCTAATGGCCTTATTGGGTATTTCTTCGGACCTGTAGGTAAAGAATGCTCATTTGCGCGAAGTTGTTTTATTCGTTTAAATCAAACGCTCACGCGTCTCTTGAAAACTTTATACCTTAAGAGCCTGTCTCTGTAAAAGCGGTCTGGTCGGTTCTGGGTCGCAAAACAGAATTGCTTGAATTTTTGTGGGAAGAAAGTACTTCATGCCAAAGTATCTAAACCACAATTATTTTGTCTCTTTTTATTTGTTTCCGTCAGGCGGAAAAATATATTTTCCCAATGGTCACTCAAAAATGACTGAAATCCGATACGATTTTTAGCATTTTTTGAGCGATCGGCAAACAAGAGAGAATGTATTAATCACTGATATTTTTATATAGCAGTCGAGATATTCTATTATATTGTATGTGGCAGGAGTTTTAAACAATTTGAAACTAAACTGTTTTTGTACCATAGAGTAGTACATCTGTATATGAGTTCCCGATTGACGCAATCGCAAAATGTGTCATTTTCCAGGCCTATTTTCTTGTCTGGCGGATAAAATTAAATGATCGCAATAGTACCACTGTATAAAGCAATTGTTGTTGTCCAAGAATATGAAACAAAATGTTGTCTATAACTATATTTCCTGCAACAAAAGAGACGGTAATCTTCTCTATTTTAGATACCTTTTCTTAAAAAAATACAAGCCTGCTTTGTAGCCAGGCCTGCTTTTGACACTGGAAGACCAGGCATAAAGGTTTCTTATGCTCTCTTAATTGTTAGGTGATGTTTGGTACTTATTAAAAGCTTGTCAATGTCAAAACGAGTCCAGTCAGTGCCGAGTCGAAAAATAAAATCGACCTATATTTTTTTGTACTGGTTGGGCTAAACACTAAAGTAACAAAACCACAATTATTTTGTTTCTTTCTTTTAATGCAAGTCAATTTGTACAAAAAAGAAATTTAATCGAATTTTTAAAGTCTAAACATTACACTTCAAGAATTGGCAACTATGTTCATGGACCAACACCAAAATTGGTCAAATTTTCCCCGCGACAATGCGACAGTGACTGCCATAAAATCTCACCACTTCGAGAATTTTTAACCCAACTTGGTATATAAACACCGACATAGACCAGCAACATGTATACACACAACCATACACACAGACTAACACGTTACAAAATTGCAACATACTTGAAAACGATGTTTTTTTAGTCTTTGTTTCTCTGAAATTCAACATCAGTTACGGGCACCGTTTGAGGCTAAATTACATAACATCATTTTCAACTTTGCATAAATTTACAGAAACCTCAAACGTCGCAAAGACATGATAATGACTCCAAAAAAGTTTGCAAATGATGCAGATGAATATTAACTGCCGTGTTTCTCTAATCATACGATTGTCCCGCCAATGTCAATCTGTCTGGAAAGGTTGACGACAATTTCCAACCATTAATTTTGGTTATGTTAAGGGTCCGAGGTAGAGACAACATCCTGGAATTATCATGCAAACATTGTCTCGCATTTTTTCATTAATGAACAGCTACATTCTTTCACCATGGCTATAATGCCCCTAATCAAGTCCACCTTTAGAGATTTTTTAGTGCAGGGCAGTTCAAAACGTTTGCAAATGCTCTGAAGCATTTTAACATGTCTCAGCATTTCTTCATTAATGAACAACTACATTCATTCACCATGGCTTTAATGCTCTTAATCAAGTCCACCTTTAAAGATTTTTTAGTGCAGGGCAGTTCAAAAATGTTTGCAAATGCTTTTGAACATTTTAACAGTGAATTTCGTCAGAGTATCCGCGCGACTATACTCGCACAAATCGTATGTGTCATACATAATTGGATGAGTAACAGACATTTCTCTGACAACATCGTTTACGATGTCTTGATACAATATGTTACATTCATCCCACTCCTCGTGACTCTCTTATAAAATAGCATCACTGCACAGCTACTTCTTACGACTCGATGTTAGTCTTGAAAAGTACCCCTGTATTTGAGCCTTTGTTAGCCATTCTTCTCGTGCAAACGTTCTATTTCCCGACTCATCCCTTGCATTTCTTAGGTCTTGTGCAACTTGCTCCGGATCCACTTTTCTTAGCAGATATTTTTTCAAAGGAATCAACAGCCTTTCAGAAGACATAGGACTTGGATTTAAAGTACCCCGCAAATGGAATATTGACCAATAAATGTCTTGGCCATTTAACAAAACAATTTCCTTAACACTTAACGAGTCTTATTGATGCTAAAAGCAACATTTATTTCCTGTCATTGACAAGAAACCTTGAAACATTCTTTAATAAGTGGTCCAAAAAATTAATCCTCTAGATCCCATTTAGACGGATCTCTTATGTAAAAGTCCAGATTCTCCTTCATCTGGTGGTTCGTAGGGTAATTCCGCGGTAAGGTCAGAACCTGGAAACAAGTACAGGCCATTGCTCTCACTGCAAGGGAAGGCATTGCCTCGAATCACACCTTGATCCTGGAACCAGGTATTACAATCGTCGTGGCGGTACAGAAGCGAAGAAAACGCTCAAGCATCCCATGGACTTCTTCCTTGAGGTATCGTCTCAATGATTTCTCCACTTTAGCTTTCTGTTGGTCCAGTGGTACTATATGCAGGAGGTCTAAAATGCGACTGGAAGTGGGAGAGCATAATTCGTACAGTGTTACTTTCATCAATAGTGACAGAACTGTCGAATCTTGAGGAGTGGCAGGAATGGTTTTGTAACAAATTCTGAGGTAGCAATCTTCACCAGTATGGATTTCAGATTCTCAGAGGTTGGCAAGGTGGTCTCTTTGTATTCTTCTAAGATATCCATCATTTCATTCAAGGACAGAGGTTTCTTCTCATACATGACACCGGAGAGCACGTCACTTGCGGTTGGTGGCAAGAGGCGGAGAAACGACTGCAGGAGACATTCTTCGTCAACAGACGCGAAGAGTGCATGATGAAAGCAAGCCTTGGCTAATTTAACTGGGAATGTTCCACACCGAAGAAACATGTGGGATATAATCCGACCAACTGCTGTGTAATCTTCCGTAGACAGGTGTGGAGAAACACAAAAGGTAAATTGGCTGCTTCCTTCACAATTCTGTGAAATGAAAGTTTCCCAAAAACAGAATATAATTCGCGCACTAATCCATTGCCACTCACATCTTCTTCAAAACAGACTGCTATCTTGCTTTCTAGTATTTCGTTATCCCTGTATCTCTCAAGTAGTTCTTTCGTAACCTTGTGTTTACTGACCACTAAATGGATGTTTGGCTCCAGTTTTTTTCTCTGCATTGCGTCTTCGAGTTTCCAAGGAGCTGTATCGCTCGTGGGCATTCGACATCGATGTCAGGGTATTGTCCTGCATAAACACGTCAGGCAACTGATCGGTAACCACAGGGACTTCATAAGGGTTTTCCGCTCTTGCGTTGTGCGTCGAGCAGTCATCTCCACTTTCTCCACTTTCTCCATGGTTGTCCGCATCATGAACTGTGTCATCATGACGTTCTGTTTGGTCACAGCCGTTAAAGAAGGATACCTCATTTTCGCCATCAATGAGAGGCAGGGTACATCTGCTTCAGTCATGCTTTCGATGCACGTTGGACATTTTCACAAGGGGATATAGGCTCTCTGGGGTCAACACTTAAATTGAAATACATGGGGGTGCAGCTCAGTGAAGCAACCCAGTCATAAACATTTGACATCACCGAGTTTTCGGGGAACCTCCTGTTCACGATTCCAAGGCTGACATGTTCACCTTCATCTGGCTCATCTAAAACTCGAGCTAATCGGTCTACCTTCCAATTCAGCAGCTTCTGATTCTGCTCTAGTGATCTCTTCGTCAATGGCCGACTGCACAGCTTCTTCCTTTCGGCGTTTTGCCTCTTCCTTTGCTTGGTCCTGGCGAAGTGAAGATTGCAAAGATTGGACATCACTGAGTTTTCGGGGAACCTCCTGTTCACAATTCCAAGGCTGACATGTCGCACTCTTACAACAAAACGACTTTCACCTTCATCTGGCTCATCCAAAACTCAAGCTAATCGGCTTACCTTCCAATTCAGCAGATTCTGTTCTAGTGATCTCTTCGTCAGTGGCCGACTCCACAGCTTCTTCTTTCGGCGTTTTGCCTCTTCCTTTGCTTGGTCCTGGCGAAGTGAAGATTGCAAATCATGCTCTAGCTGGTCACGATACTCTTTCCACTCTTCGCTTGTGCCTATGAGCTGTGACTGGTGTTTTTCCGGCTGGTTAGTATCACGTGGGGTGAGGGCAAGAACGTACAATTCCTCCTCGTCGCTGGAATCGCTCGTTTCTAATGTTTTCGACAACAGATACAACCGTGGCTTTGTAAAACCAGTAACTACCTTGTAATGGTTCACTGTGAAGGGCAGCGAGCGACCGTCTTCCTGAAGTTGGTTTATAGCATCGCCGTTAAAATTAGCAATCATCACAGCCATCTCATCAAGTGATCCTTCCAAACTCACGCCGCAAAGGAAAAAGAGATTTTTTGCAATTTCAAGGCAGTTGTCTGAAGAAGCATTTTTAGGTACTTCCCAAACCCTCGTTCCACCCCTGCTTTGCTTTTTCTTTTGCTTGAAAGCCTTTTCACTTGTTGACCAGTGCTTCCAACCAAATTCAAATTTCAACGTTGCCTTCATCTCCTTTGTTTTTTGTTGTGTCATTTGAGCTCAACCAGAACTTTGCTTGGACGGCATCTGATGATCATGCACCTTCTTATCTTTTCTATTTTCTCTTTGCGTTCTTCTGTTTCTAGCATTGCTGTGTTGTCGTTACCTTTTCTGTCACAAAATGCCTTCAGCCATAACGGATTCCCCATAGCAGCTATACTCATCTCCTCTAACTGCTTTTCTGACATAAGTAAAATGGTTGCCTTATCAATATGAAGTTAAGAATAAAAGAAAGCACATTTACACATCTCCAAGATACACGACCGATCTATTTCTTTTTCTTACCCAACCTCCTCCACTCTAATGTTAGAAGCCTACTAAAAACCCCTTACATAATGCTCTGTATTAAGTGAAACTGAATCCAATAATTGTTAGTTATATCTTTCGCATTGTACACGCGCTGTTATTGGTTGATTTGTGGACTGAAACCCACATTACGGACCGAAACAGGCAGCATGAAAGGCGTCTAAAGTGGCAGAAATCACCTTACTGATTTCATTTTACGAACCCAGAACTAGGCTAAGCTAGTAAACAGTGAAGTATGTATATTGCAGTGGTCAAACAGTCAAATGCTACTGCACTGCTTCAAGACCATAATACAATGTACTACTAGACTGCGAGCAGTGACTCTATTTTTTAACTAAACTGCGTGAGGCGAACGTGCGCAAATGAATGCGAGCGGAGAGCCTCTCGCGCCCACGCTACTTGTGGCCCGGGGCTTAGCCGCGGGCCACTCGTAAACCATGCTATCCTCACGCGTTCGCCTCACAGACTTTAGTGAAAAATTGAGACTGCTTGCAGCCTAATGTACTACTTAAGAAATAGTAACCTTTCTTTTCGCGTTTCCATGGACAGAAAGTTTTCTATTTCTTGTATCAAATGAACGCTTGAACAGCGCGTACAGTTCCTTGTTTATTTCATGCAGAGGCATCCCAAATTCACGATCAGAAAACATGAACATGACGTGACATTTCATTTATAAGGGTTTATATGGGAGTGCAGCCGTTTTGTCTCAAAATGTACAGATTCGATTTTTTTAATATAAAATTGACTTAATCTATCTGTACTATCGCAACGCAGTGCTTGCCTTCAAATGCATGATTGGCCTAGCGCCTGCTTATCTTTCGTCGCTTTTCTTAAAGCGAGGAGAGGTTCGCAGTCGCGTGACTCGAAATTCACACCTTTAAAATAATATCCCGCTTTTTAAGAGCAGTGTCAAAATTACACTTAAGAACAAATTTTCCACCAAGTGGAGAGAGAAAGTAATTTAGTATTATCTTCCAAGAATTGCTAATTTCTTCGTCCACAAATCTTTTTGATACCAACACCCTCTGTGCTCGAATCATCGATTGGATGTTTAGCATCCTTAGTCCACCATCCCCGATGTCATTGATGAGAGAGAGGCGCTTAATTTTATCATTGCCTTTCCAATTAAAACCATAAATCACACTATTGATCTCTTTAATCAAATCATCTGAAACTGCTATCAATGCCTCTTTACTTAGAACTTTAGGTAGAATTAAGGATTTAACAATTTGTATTTTTCCTAGTAATGTAAGCCCTCTCCACTTCCACATATTCAATATATCTTTGATTGATTTAAGAATTAAATCGAAGTTTGCTTTCATCCTTGATGGTGTATGATAATCGAACACTATTCCCAAAATTTTAATAGATTTTCGTACTTTATGAAGACATTTAGTTTCATCAAGATTATACTTTCCAATGGCAAAGATTTCAGTTTTATCGTCGTTAACACGAAGGTTGGAGGAGCTAGAAAAAAGCTGTAAAGTTGCCACTAAACGATGGTATGATGCCATATCTCTGAGAAATAATCTATAATAGATAATCTAGATAATAAATAATCTATAATAGATTCTAAAGACAATAACAAGAGAAAGAAAACAAATCTACAACATCTACAACACATATTTATGAAATTAAAAAAGTAGCCAGCAAAAGCTGTTAAAATAGCTACTAACAAAAAGGGTCTTGCATTCCTCATGACACTTAGTGAACAAAAGGTGCACAAAACAAATACAAAAGAACTCCGGTTCTTGGAAGAAAAATTTTTTTCTACAGATTTGAATATAACAAGAAAACTTTCAATGTTTACACAATGCATACGTGGCCTAAAGCGGTTTTGCAAACGTTTTTATACTTGAACACTGTCAATAAACAACTTATCAGGCTCTGCCCTACTAAAATAAGCGGTCTTACCATCTTCTTTTACCTTCTTGAACTGTTGCATCTTCCTCTTTCTGCGTTCCAAGATTTCTTTGGGAAGGTCCAGCGAAATTCCAAAGTCTTTCCCTTTCAACCTCTACGCCTTTGACATAATCTCTTCTCGTTTAGGGTATTTCAGAAAACGTGCAATTATCTGTCTGGACTTTCCAGTGGAAGAGCTCTGCTTTCTAACTCGATGCACTCTTTGAAATTCCAGTTCGTCGGCATCTTCCATACCAAGCTCTGCTTTTAAGAAGTCGACCAAAACCTCCCTCGTGTCTTCTTTTATATCGTTTTCTTCTTTAATTCCGAAAAAACGAAGGTTTTCGCGTCGCTGATATACTTCCGTATACAATTTCTCGTCTCTGAGCTGCTTAACTTCATCTTTCATTTCTTGTAGTTTCTCTTTGAACGCTTCCCTTTGAACGCTTCCCTTTCTGCATTAGCAAAATTCAAAGCACTTGAATGTTACCAAATCACAAGAAAAAATAACAAATTCCCAGAATGGAGTTCTTGAATGGTCAGATCAATAATCAATAGATCAATAATCAATCAAGGTATATACAGGGTGTTCCAAAAGTTCGTTCCTCTGATTTATATTAAAATAACTTTTGATTCACAAGCAATGTATGTATCAAAACACCAGCAGTCTTAACCGTTGTGAACACTATTTTCATACGTTGTTTCAGTAGCCTGAGTGGCCTCCATTATTTTTTATCGCATTTCGTAGCCGCTCCAGCATGGAGTATGATAATTCTTGTAGCGTGGAAAACGGGACGTTTGCCCATGTCAGTTTGAGCCGTCGTTTCCGTTCCTTCATGGTCTTCAGGATAGGATCTTTGTATGTGAATTCATCTATTATACTCCAGAGATTCTCGATCAGGTTGATGTCTGGTGAATTGGGTGGCCACTCTGCTTTCTCAATAAAATTGGGCAAATTCGTTTCGCACCATGTTTGCGTGGCCTTAGCTGTGTGAGCTGGTGCTACGTCTTGAACGAATGTCATGTTACGGTTCGAAATGAAAAGTTTTCTTTTCATGGTTGCTTCACTTGAAGATTTACGACACAGAAGTGGCTTGACTTCTTTTTCTAGTATTTTTGTTATCTAATAATCAGCAGTAACATTCTGTCCTTGTGGAATAAAGTGGAGATCAGTGAGACCGCGACCTATCATTCCGCCCCAGATCATCCACTTGGAACTTTGCTTCACTTGGTATGAAGGTGGTACTTGGCTTTCTGGTGAAACAGATACTTTGGGAGAGAGGAGATGTTTTTGGCTGTAAGAGGATTCATTTTATAAGCCGCTAAGCAAAACACTGAGAATTAATTCAGAGCAACTCGCGGCTGTGAAATGCCTTAAAATGGCGGGAAATTTTTGCGCGCGCGATTTATAATCTCATATTTTAGCGGGAAAATGAAAAAGAGCCTGCTGCGTTTAACCCCTTAAGTAATGATGGCATTAAACTGAATTGCTTTTGTGAAAGTTTGTATTAAAAGGCTTTAACATGAGTCGATATAGAATAAAATACAGGCTTGTAAAGTAGAGGAACGAACTTTTGGGACACCCTGTATATGTATATAATTTATGTTGTAGTTAATTTTTTTGTCTCAGGTAATTTTTATTTTTCCATTGTTTTTGGGTATGGTAATATATGCTAATGAATTTGAAACAAAGGAAAAACAAAAATTACCTGAAATAAAAAATTAACTACAACATATATAAACAGGATAAATTTGCTTCACCAAAAAAATAACCAGGGAATTTGTATTTATTTAGTTATTGCACAAATACTTACCCTTGCAAATCTTTTCACAAGACTTGCAACCATTGAACAAATCTTTCTCTTGTTTCAAGCAATAGCATGTTCTGTGAGGAGTTCATCACGACCTAAGATAAAATCAAGATTAGAAAATGTACAGGTTGCAATGTTTACAAATTAATGGCTGAATCAGTTCATCAACATATCATTCACATGTCATTGGCAAAAGAAACGTGTGTTGGATTAGCATCTCATCCAGCAGGGGAAGGACTCCGATTTTATGCTAATGTAAACTGGGTTTGAGTCTGATAGTTGTAGGCTACTTGCAATGTGAAAACTTTACCTCACTATACTTCAAGAGGAAATTTCCATTACAATAAAGAATGTAATTGGGCAGGATGATATACATGTATAAATGATTTAGTGAATACAATAATGTTTTAAACTTAAAAGTTTCAACCAGTTTTTAAAAATTTCTAAATATTTTTAAACTACAACATGTAACTTTTAAAAGTCTTTGGTATACCACGGTCGAGTATGTAAAGGATATAAAATAGTCTGTCCCTAACCATGAAAGACTTGCTAAGAAAAATGGTTACACTGTACCTTCAGGAAGCATATACTTTGTTGCATTTCCACACCGTGACATGTGAGTATTTATCTGCTCCACTTCTTCCCCTGTCGAGCAAGTACTGCCTTCTTGCCAGCGACCACCCCATATAACCTTAAAGACGAATTGTGTGAATTAACCAATGAAACGGTACATGACAAAAACTAAAAACCCACTAAATAGATGAATAACTGTAGCCAGAGAATTTATCATTGCAATCAACAAAGGAAAATGCAATTTTGCCATTTAACAAGTGAAAAATTATTACTGTTATCGGCAATAATATCATACCTCTGCCAAGAAGTAAAACAATTTGTTTACAAATTACACACTTAATGCAGACACCCATACAGTATATAACCTTATTAAAGGGGCACCAAAATATAAAGGAAGTTTCAGTGGTGTATAAGCTCCATAAAAAGTATGAATGTACAAGCAGATGAATATACTTACTTGACAAGACCATTTGTGAGCCTTGGCATGCATTACTGACAGTGCTGGCTTCATTGCAGTGGTCTCTGAACCACCAATTTTGGATGCCCATTTTCAATATTTACAAACAATATCTTCCCAGAAGAACTGGACACCAGCAGGAAGCATTTCTTGAGATTGAATGAAGTAGGCATAACCATAAATTTCCCCCTGGTACATATTAACAGCCCAATGGGCAAGTCCATGTCGACAACCAGCTATTTCCAGCCCTGTTGCGTCCAGCCTCCCCCTTGTCCTTGCTGTATTCTGTGCAGCTCTCCAGTGGGATTCACCACACATACTATCTCTCACATTCTAAAAAAAATAACATTTTACAAAATGGTAAAGTGCCTCTAGTCACGTACATCTTGACATTGTGTAAAACAGTGAAATGTTCAACGTAACTGTTTCTAATGTTTGGCAGTATATTAGAATAAACCATAACTTTGTACAATTTAATAGTGTGGTTTTCAATTGAGTATCAAAAGTAATCATCTGATTGCTTTGGTTTTGCATTACTACACTTTGTGATTGGCTAAAAAAAACTCGCATCACTTTATCCACCAATCAGAAGTAAAACCAAAACCAATCATGACTTGCCTGCACATGTTTTCCCGTCAGCTGCATGTACAGTATTTGCTTTGGGTTCTGATTGGTTTATTGGTTTGTCTGTGTCTGCTGTGATTGACCAGAGTAATGACTTTGCTTTTGTTTTGATGACACTCAAATATTGAAAACTGCTGTATTTTACTTTAATAACTAAGGTAATACATAGTATATTTATCTCTACTATGAAATTAGTGCTGAAACCAAAACACAATGTCAATTCTAAATATTTTTTTTTCTGTTTATAATGCTTCAGTGGAAGTTTGGGGGAAAAAAGTTTGGATTGCATGGTCAATATAACACATTTTTATAACGACTATGAAACACTAACTCATAGAACCCTACTTTTGATTGTGTCGTCTTGGCATAGACATCTTTGATATGTTGATCCACATCATATTTGGATGAAATAAATGTGTCGCCATAATAACAAGGTCTCTTTTGTCTGTAAATAGTATCATTCAAGATAAGAATGAAGTCATTATATTCCTAATGCAAATATGATTACATCATATAAAACTATCTTAAAGCAAAGCAAAGAAAACACCTTTAAGTGCATGGGTGAAAAAATAAAGGGATTAAACTATACAAGAACAAGAGATGAACATTACATGTCTATGACTTTAGGGGTGCTATACAGCTAACATTACATTCACAAACCGAATAAGTGACATGAAACAACATTTTACAGCATTTAAGAGAAATTCAATCAAATGTCTTCTAACATCGTCTCTACTGGTAACCACAACTTACTTTCCTGAAGATTGGAAGCGGTAAAGTTTCATATTCCTATCCACATGACATGAGTGCTGGTTCATTGAACATGTTGGACATTCCATCCAAGACATTCCTTGTGACACCTGCACTTCATAATGCAGAACTTCCATTCTTTAAACGAACGGCTAAATGTGTGGGCATTGATTGTCAGTGCCTATTATAACAAAGCAGTCCAAAAGGGTTATAATATAATGGAGGTACAACAAAAGTTGAAACCTTAATGTTGTTTTGTTTGTGAAGAACAGAGGTTTTTTATTAGTTTTTGAAACATTTTCACATATTCATACATGTATTCTTATATACTACATACTGTAATGATGACAATGGAAATAACAAGTTTCATTTGATTTGATTTGATTAAAATAAGTGACATGACATGTACATGTATACACACAGACACTGTTAAACAGAAAAAAAAAACCTGCCTCGTGATTGGGAAAAATCTCCTAAGGATTTTAAGAATGACACCTCTGACGTCCCTGGTAGTCTTTTTTGGAGAAAATCCCATTGTCTAAAAAGGTCTTGGTGAAAAAGGTAGGAACTGTCTTTGGGACTACCTGGCCAGTACCCAGCTGAAATAATCTTTTCCAGGGACATTGGATCAAGCTTGTAGCTGCAGCAACTGCACACAACAGTGTAGTTACTGAAGTCAAAACGTCCTAGTAAAACAAAAAAGGAAATTATATGGTTTGCTGTGATAATGTGCGACAACAACAAAATTATATGGTTTGTTTTATAAAATAAAACAATATAGAGCCATCTGACATATTTCCTTGCATGAAATACTGGTATTCCCAAATACAGTAATATACCAATTTTGAAATAGATATGAAGTGTAATCTAAGCCATAATTGGATATAATCATGCTATTAAGTGGATAACAAACTGACATTTTATGTCATTGATAATATTTTAGGGTAGAATGTAAAAAAAATATTATGAAGCCTTTAAAGAACCACAACTACATGTATGTAAGTTTGTTCCACTGTTCTGCTTGAACACCTAATTCTCAAGTACTTACATGTGCGAGAGGTTTAGCTGTATAATGAACTAAACAGCCTTAGGTTAAAAGAAAATGACATTTGCTTTTCATACCATATTTTAAAGAAACAATCAAATTATTAAGAGAGCTTGACTACAAGATTCGCATTAACTGCGGTAGATGTCAAAAAATAGAATTTCTTCGAATTACCTGAAACTTATTTTATGTTAAAAAGGTCCCAGGCGCTGTAGATTGATGTCATTTATTCTTAGTATTATTGCAAAATTGCCTCAGAAAAGGAATTAAAAGATAGCGAGCTAATACTGGCGAAAATTATGATAAATTGCGTCCAATTTATGAGCAGATTTGTTGTATCAATGACAGACCAATATTACTTCCCGATGCAAATAACTTTATTCACTATAAGTAACATGCTTTAACTTTAGAAATATAGCTACAAAACCAAGGAACAAGTTGTCAATGTCCATATACATTAGTTCAAATAGTTCCTAGTAAGTTTCACTTTGCTGAAAACGGAAAAAGTCACTCAATTGTTTAAGTGTTTAGGCAGGGTCCAACCCACTTCTAGGGATAAAAACTATACTGCCTTGTCCCTAGTACTTTGCCATTGATGGCCCATGTGTTAAAAGTTTGGGTTTCTGTTTTTCAAGGATTGTTAACGTGATAAGAAAATGACACTCACAGACCCCCTGTGAAGAAACGAAAAATATACATTTTCACTTAAATTGTGGTTTCTACTGCTTTTGGTGAGATGGATGTTTCTATAACAAGCAGCGTAGAAGAACTGAAGTTGTAAACGCGAAATTCTTAAAAAAATGAAAATAACTTGAGATTATCTGACTTATAATTTTTCTTAAGTGCCTTGATTCATTTTATGAAACAGGGATTCCTTGTCTGGCTTTATGTACTTTTCAGTTCAACTTTAATGTTATCTATTGACAATGCTGTTTATAGCTGTTATTTATTAATGACACACAACATAAACTCGCGTGACCGATTTTTCTAAACCACGTAAACATAAAAGGCTATTCAACTTTTTGAGATAATATTATTTATTTTAATTTAAAAATGTCTTGGCTTCTTTTCCCCCAGAAACAACAACTTCTTTGGCTTCATGTAAAGATTCCATCACCCCAGATTGTCCCAATTAAGACTTACGTGTTATGTTGAACATGAAGTCACTGGGCTGATTTTCTAAGTCATGCAACCACAATCTTGATCCAAATGGTAGTTACATACACCAAACTAAATTTCTGCAGTGTCCAAGGCAAGTAAGTTAATCACGTACGATCTTTTTTTTCGCTTTTCACGAAACGTTTCTGAGCTTCAGTTGCATAAACCAGCATTTCTATGTAATGAACGTCTACCTTAGTAAATTTAACTGAAACAGTTACATATTACAGCTGCAACTTCCAATGAGCTCTTTGATTTGATTAATAAAATCCTCCTTCCTGTTTCTGGAAACAGTGGCGATGTCTAATTCAAAATGCTCACAAATCCTTACAAGTATGTCTATGTTGAACTTTTTCAACTTGT
>JAJLRJ010000001.1:33169898-33172398 GCA_024195265.1 Dendrophyllia cribrosa
TTTAGATCTCCCCATCTTTCTAGCATTAAATTGAGCATCCAAGATACCAGACCGTGTCAGCTCTGCTTAGGTTTCATCTTCCTGTCCCGGTGCAATTAGCGACCTTAAGATACGAGGACGGGACGATCTAGGACGGGGAGTATGGCCGAGGAAACCTGGGGAGAGGTCCCCGTCGCAAGGCGGGAAAATAAATACTTAAGAAGCCGAGGACGGCTGTTTGGAAGCTTATTTCGCTGATTGAAGTGATGGCTTCATTTAGAGAAGTTCGGGACCTTCTCCTCGTTGGTTATGACGATGGTGATATATCAGAGGACGAATTCCTTCTTCTCTATGATTTAAATACGTCGAAAAATCCAGATTTTCCGTATGAATGCTATGATAAGTTCGACTTAAACGAGATGGATGACAGCGAGTGCTTGGCGGAATTTCGTTTTCACAAGAGTGACATTCCCATACTTTTTGATGTCCTACAGCTTCCTCAGACTTTTAAATGTCAACAAGGTACAATATGCGATGGCATTGAAGGCCTTTGCATTGCACTAAGAAGAGTTGCGTATCCCTGTAGATACAGCGACATGATCCCGCGATTTGGTCGTCCAGTTCCAGAATTGAGTATGATTTTCAATCTTGTGTTGGATACCATCTATATTCAGCACAATCACAGGATCACTCAGTGGAACAATACACTTCTGAATCCAGCACTTCTGGAAACGTACGCACAAGTAATACATCAGAAAGGAAGTCCATTATCTAATTGCTTTGGTTTTATAGACGGAACAGTCAGACCGATTTGTCGACCTGAAAACAATCAGAGGATTGTTTACAATGGCCATAAACGAGTTCACGGACTCAAGTTCCAGTCTGTCGTATTACCCAGTGGCATGATAGCCAACATGTATGGCCCAGTAGGTTAGTTTTAACATGCAAAATAAAAATTTTATTCTGTGAAATTGGAAAATAACTTTTCGTCAGTCCTTTGTTAGCTAAAATTTATTCCCTTGTTCTTTCTTTTTCAGAGGGCAGAAAACATGATTCAGGGATGTTAGCGGATTCTGGTCTTCTTCAGGATCTAGAACGACATGCCTTTTCAAGGACCCGGGAGCCAATGGCTGTTTATGGTGACCCCGCTTATCCACTGCGTGTCCACCTTCAGGTCCCTTACAGATGTGCGGGAATGACGCCGCAAATGGAAGAATATAACAAGGCAATGAGTGCCGTGCGCATCTCCGTAGAATGGCTTTTTGGCGACATTGTGAACTATTTAAATTTCTCGATTTTAAGAAAAACTTAAAAATTTCTCTCAGTGCCGTTGGCAAGATGTATATCGTGTGCGCTATTTTACGCAATGCCTTAACATGCATGTATGGCAACTCCACTTCACAGTTCTTTGCTCTTGACCCTCCCCAGTTTACATGATTATTTTGCTTAAACAGTTGTCACTTTTTTATAGTTTTTGGCCAGGACTCCAAATTTCTTTAAGGGTATGTTCAACCTCCCCCCCCCCCCCCCCCCCACCCCCCTCCCCCACTACCAAGCCCAAGTTTCAATATAATTGTGATTTCTGATGCAGTATATTATTTTGACCTATTTTGCTGTTATAGCTTTGGTAAATATTTCATAGAGCAGAGGTTTAAGAGCATGCATCCCTAAGGGGACAAAGGCTTCCAGTTGGTATCATCGTCTCACTCCCCCACCCCACCCATAATAAAGTAAGTTTTGAATGATCCTTCCTTTTCAGGCATTTTGTTTGCATAACCCAATCAAATTGTAATATCTCAACCACCACCAACCCAAATCCCCCACCCTTCCACATGTATTATGATCAAATATTTTTATTGAAACATGACTTGTGAACATGTCTTTCTTTTACAATGGGGGTACAGATCTTTCAAAATGTACAATGAAATGCAACACCAAGTACTTTGTACAGTATAATGTTGTCAAAACTATGGTATAAAGTACCAACATTTAGGCAAAACAAAAAATACAACTGTGGTTCCAATTTCACTGAAAACAAAATAGTCTTCAGTTGGTAGGTCGGCCCCAGCTCCACTTTCAGGTCAAACTTCTGATCAAACTATTATGTAAGTTTCATCAAACTTTTAACTTTTTCAGAAATAGTACCACAGTTTATTTTTTGTTTGGCCTCACCTGAACTTATAAATGTGAGAAAACTTAAGTTGTCGACTGAAACAAAGCCTTTTGTGGACAAAAACTGAACAATAACTTGCAGTCAATTAATTTCAAACAATAAAAACAATGAACAACAAGCTAGATATAACATTTTTTTTCAGAAACCCAACAACTGCCAAATGGTACATGTTTCTTTTGACTAAACATGGTGATTGTTATTAACTTTTAGTGCTTGTCAATAACCTTAGACACAAGAGCTAGCATTAAATCCATCTGCTTCTGTTGTTGTTGCTGTTGGTTCAGCATCATTTTCATAAACCTTTCTTCTTTATTCGACTCCACCTCCAACTGGACTCTCTTCATTTCC